>VZRF01005649.1:177339-282866 GCA_013396875.1 Vireo altiloquus | reverse complement strand
AAAGGAAAGGGAAGGGAAGGGAAGGGAAGGGAAGGGAAGGGAAGGGAAGGGAAGGGAGAAAAGAGAAAAGAGAAAAGAATAGAGAAAAAGAGATAAAAAATATGGACATACTTGGAGATACATGAAAGATATGGATCATTCACAGAGGAAAATGAGAGCAAATACAAAGACCCACAGCAGACGAATCAGCAAGTGAGAACAGTACACTGCCATGAGTCCCAAAGGCTTGGTTTGTTTTCCAGGTTTTGTCTGAAGCAGCATAAATTACTCAGCCCATGCACCTCTCAGAGCAGGCTACAGGGACAGAATAGCAAAGGATCCATAGCACAGAGCCTCTCATACATCTGAGACCCTCCAGGCCCTCACCTTCCTCCTGCCTTGCTCTGTACTTTCTAGAATGCCTGTCTCTCCTTCCCCTTCATCCGAGCAGCAGTTTGCTGCATGGCAGTGAGGATCCCAAGTGTCTGAGTCATTGCCCTGAACACTTCCCTGCAACTTCTGTTCCTTCCTGTCCAGGCTGCTTCTGTAAGGCATCCTCCTGGGCTGTGCCACAGATTGCTGCTTGCATTTGAAAATTTGGCCTTTGTATGGTGTTGTGTGTGCTTCCACAGCCACAGCCCAGGACCCATTGGCCTTGTTTTGTCCTAACGAGTATGTTGTTCCCTTTTACATAGAATTCCACAATGAAGATCTGTGAACCCAAAGATCATCCTGTGAAAAAAAACTGGTGGCTGTCCTTCATGGTGGGACAAGTGTTACTGCCAGAATTCTGCCAGAGAAGGTTAAAAATGCCTGTGCTGTGCTAAGGGATGTGCTCAGATCAGTGAGTGAAGCTCAGGTGAGCTGCAGTGGGATTTCCTCTGTGCACAGAGGCAGTGAGAATCACAGGGCTGATATAACTGGGAATGTTTTCAGAAAGCCTAACCGCTGAGAGGCATTCCCAATAGGAGAGCCATCCTCCCAGGAGAGATGATTCCTGTATGCCTGAGAGACTGATTTCTGGCATTAAGACAGCACAATTAATAATGAGATTTTAGTCTAGGAAAGAGAGTGAAAGTTCAGGAAAGTCTTGTATAATATTTTTCCTTGTGTTTTTTTTTTTGTTTAAAGTACAGAAAGAGAAACATGGGTAAAAGAGTATAAAGCAATAGATGGATACATAGCAAGGAATGAAATAAAAAGGTAAACAAAATGAGAACACAAATGTTGATTGGAGCAGTAGTGACACTAGCAATAGTGTTTGTGGAACACTTGTACACAATTTAGCTGGAAAAATGGGCAAGATTAAACTGAAACAGCCAAGGTACATTAACATTAATCCAAGGAACATGAGAAAGAGCAAAATACCTGTGTTATTAACTGGTTCTTTAAAAAACCTGTTAGAGTGACAGTCATGACTGGGACACAGGTATTGAAGTGTATATGGTTTTCAGGAAAGACAGAAACAAGGAGAAAGTTAGGTAGGATTATGCCCATTAAGGGTGTGATGGGCAGGTAAATCATAGCAAAGCTAAAGGCTTAGGTTAAAATCACATTGGGAAGGAACTGAAAAAATGTTAACCCTGGATGTGTGCTCTAGCCCATTGGATCCTGAAGCACTTCAACACATAAGAAAGAGGAATATAACTGGAATTGACTCAGTTTAGAAGGCTGTATTTTCCAAAATGTAGATTGTAAAATAAGTGCTATTAATAAAAGTAGAGCCTGGTTTTTCCTGAATGTGATAGCTAAAAGACTTCATCACCAAATAATCACTGAGCCTTACCAAAAGTGCTGCTATTGTAGCCTTGATTTCAGTTAGCAGAGAGAATTTTACAGGAGAGCTTTATGTGGGACCTAACAATAGATTGATCATGAGTTGGATAGCAACATGGTAAATAACAGGCAATTTGATTTTGTCAGGAACAAATTGTATAAAGCCAACCTGATTTCCTACTCTGACAGGTAACAAGCTTTGTAGATAACGACAAAGAACCTTGACTTGTTAGGTTTTGACACTGTCTCATGTGAGACTTCCATTAGCAGGCTAGAGCAATGTAGCCTGGTTAAAATTACTATGATATGCATTCCAAACTATTTGGAAAACTGCACTTGTAAAACAGTTATCAGTGACTCACTGGCTGACTAGAAGGATGCATCAAGGTGGGCACCATGGTCTCTAATGACTTAGGTTATGGAATAAGGCATGCCCTTAATAAAGGATAGAGTAAATACCCTGTTGAAAATCGTGTACTATGTAGAGGGAACAGCATTCAAATTCAAAATTACCTAGATGGATTGGAGAAATAATCTGAAAGAAAAAAAAGAGATGCAAATCAATGAAGATGAGTACAAGGTAGTGAGGAGCAATCGATAGTACCAGCACAACATGGGAACAGCTGGGTATAGTTCTGCTGAGAAGGATATAGAGGGTCACAGTGGATCACAAACTGCCTGTGAGTCAATAATAGTAAATCACCTGTTGCAGAGAAAGCAAACACATGCTGGGATATATAAACAGGAGCATCATGTGTACGATGCGTGAGGTAATCCTTTAGACTCAACTGCATCAGGTTTTGGATGCCACATTTTAAGAAAGATGTGGGTTTCCTGGACTTAGTCCAGAGAACAAAACAAATAATTCTCAGAGATTTAGAAACCACAAATAGTAGGAAAGATCGAATGAGCTAGGGGCTGCTTAGCCTGGGAAGAAAGGTCTCAGAGGGTTTATGAGGAAGGAGGAAGCTGCCATGAAGACAATAACCTTTTCTTTGCATCCATGAC
Source organism: Vireo altiloquus (assembly GCA_013396875.1). Lineage (NCBI taxonomy): Eukaryota > Metazoa > Chordata > Aves > Passeriformes > Vireonidae > Vireo > Vireo altiloquus. The sequence continues at coordinate 280,103 of VZRF01005649.1, read as the reverse complement.
AGAGAGGACAAATAATAATGGCCTTAAATTGCAGGAAAAGAGATTCAGATGAGACATTGGGGAGCAGTTTTGAGGTGAGGGGAAAGCAATGCGAGGAACAGATTGCTTGGGGAGGTCATGGAGTCTGCCAGTGGAGGCTTAAATGCCTGTCAGGAGTGACAGAGGTCTGGACAGCTGATCATTGCTTGGGGCAGAGATGGACTGTATGAACCCTCAAGGTCCCTTCAAGTCCTACAGCTATATGTTTTAGTTCAAACTGAGTGGCTGGATAAATAAGAATGAATCATGAAGGTGAGTTCCCTTTTATTTCTAAAGGGCATATTTTTTTTGCAAGCAAACAAATCAGTAAGTCAGCTGGACTTGTGAACCTGGAGACTTTAAAGGAGGAGGAGCAGCATAATACATTTATGTGGGTACTGCAAAATTATTTGTAATTTGCATCCTAGAAAAAGAGAGGAAACCTGGAGGAGATGAATGAGCAACTATTTTTAAAACCTTAATTTTAAAAATGCCTCAGCCACAAGCAGAGAACCTAGAAAGAACAGAGGAGGGCAGAAGCAGCACGTTGTCTACAGTATTAACAAATTTCTGAATGCTGCCATCCCTAAATACAAAGATCAAAGAAATCATTTGTGGTGGCACTGCAGAGCAGATGTGAGGTGAGTGAAGACAAGAGGAGCTGTGAGGCTGCAAACGAGTTGTGAGTATTTTAAGGAAAGTGTAGTTAGAGAAAGGAGCCTTCCTCTCTCTCTCAAACATGTCAATCACTCAGTCACTGTCATCTCAAAACGCTGATCTGGGTCTATTTCCCTCTACCTCTGAAGGAGTTACAAAAGTGCCCTGTATCAACTCTGCACACAAAGGAGACACCTGTCTGTGCTTCTCAGACCACTGCTTGGCGGCTGTGAAAGGGGGATTCCTGCCTCTGGGAGAGGAAGCAAAGAATCAAGACTGGGAGTGGGATCTGAGAGAAAGGTCTAAGTTTCTTCTCTGACTGCTGTCCAGAGGAGCAGAGGGTAGGAGCAGAGGGTAAGAGCAGCAGTTCCCAGTGTTTAAGGGATATATTCCGGCAGCAGTGGCAGCCGCCCTGCCCCTGTTTGTGTTGGCAGTCACAGCAAGGCCAGCTCTGCAGAGCTTGGCATAAGACAAGAAAGCCATAGGTGTATGGACCTTTTATTACCCCCCAGCAGTCTGCTGCACTTGATAACCACCCAGGCCACCTGCACACCAAGACAGCCTCGGAAAGGGGATTAAGTAACACAGAAGGTGTGTCTTGGGAGGTCAGAAAGTGCAGGGATGAAGTGAGAATTGCAAGAAGTCAAACTGAGTATGTTCCTCCAAAGAAAATGAAACAACAGAAGGATCCTTAAGACTACAAACGGGAAAAAAAACCCTAGAACCTCTTTGTGTAGTGAGAAAAATTTGGACTCCTAAACTATAGGGCTATGTTGCCCCTAAGAGCAGGGATACAGAGTGTGGGAAAATAGTCAGATGGACTCATGGGAATAAGTGTATTGAAAGGGCATTGATTTCACACAAGATGGGAGCAGTTCAGAGAGCTCACTGTGCTCAAACCAGGGAAGTCAGGAAACCACCCTCCCCAGATGCTAAAAAAACAGGCCCATGAAATTGTAGGACTGGTAGATGGGATTTTTAATAAACCTGTCCAATCACTGGGGGTTCCTTTGCCTGGATAATAGCAAATGTGGTACCCATACTTAAGAAAGTGAGGGAGAGCAATCTAGGCAGCCATGGACTTGTTATTTTGGCCTCAAGGGCATAGATGGATTCAGAGCAAATTATGTCAGAAAGAATAATTGAAGACATGGAATAGAAAATGGGATATAGTGCAATATGCCATTATCAAAAAGAGATTGTGCCAGACTAACTCGATATCTGTCTTTGATAAGGTAACTGATGTTCTAGACAAGGGAAAAGTAGTAGATCTTCTCTATCTGTACTTCATTAAAATTTGGTTTGGTGCCACCTGGGAAATTATTAGTTAAATGAGAGAAGATGAGGATTAGTACAAGAGTTGTGAGGTAAGGAATTGATATAAGAGAGCAAGGAGCCTGCTCTGCTGGAAGGAGGTTTCTAGGCAAGTTCTTAAGCCTTGGTCTTGGAAAAAATTGTTTTTAATGATAACTTTTGGCCTAAAATTAGGAGCAGATTAACAGGTGTTAAAGAGCTCAGTGTCAGCTGAGCTTAGGATCACCAAACAAGAAAATAGAAGACAGGCTGGCTTGTAGCAGTCAATCACAGCTCAACTATGAGCTCACAAGTTGAGTGTGAGGATGTGTTCCATGGAAGCAGCACATGCCAGACACACTGGAGTCCCATGGTGGTTCTGTGAAGGAGGTGTAGATATCACCTGGAACAGTCAGAGTTATTCTTGTCAATTGTTCGCAAAAAGGAATTAAAATTGGAGAAAATGCCAATATGGAAAACCTGTATGATCGGGGGAACAGCAAGCCCACCACACCAGAGGAAATGAGCCTGCCCTGTTCAGTCTAGGCAAATGGAGACTTGGGGGAGGGCAGTGTTTACCCTCTGTAAAAACTTAATTGAATCATACACAAGGGAAGGAGAAAAGCTACTTTAATTGAAGCTTGCGGTTCTCGCAAAGGTGGTCAGCTAAACTTGTCCTGGGAATTAGATGGCTTTAGTTTATCAGAGGAGAATAGACTGTCCATAGTTTTTCAAGGGTTGCAGTAGGGGCAGGCAGTGTGAGGTGCTATGAGCACCCTGTGTTGAAGGATGAGCCCATGTGACATGGTGAAACCAAGAGGCAGAGCTCAGAGCCCCAGAAGGCCATTTTCTCCTATCACACCCTGGATAGGCTGGCAGGCAATTTCAGGGTATGTGTAATTAATGCCTGGGTCCTAAGGAGCTGTATCACTGCCAGTGTTATCTACCAGCATATATAAAGGTGTCAAATCCATGTCTGCTCTCCTGGGGCTCTGCCTCTCTCCCCTTGCCTGCAAGTACAGTAAAGGTTTGCAGGGACAGAGGGGTGAAGCAGTGCCAGCAGAGTGGAAAAAACAAAACAGAGACCACAGACAAACTCAGAGACCCTCCTTATCATACAAACCAAGAGAAAGAGGCAGCAGGATTTACATTCTTTTCCTTGTTCCTGGTGTCTATGATCATTAACACATACCCATAACACCTCTTCCTCATCTCAGTTGTGAAAGGAATTCCTTCCTAATGGGAGTGGAAAGAAGGGTGAGATTTCAGCCCTTCCAGCTGGTCCAGTAATTTATCCTAAAATCTGTACTGGTTCCCTGGGATGTGCTGTGGTTGAGGTGTTGCACACCTCTCTTGGACTCAGACAAGGCAATAAGCAGAGGCTCCTGGACTGTGATGGTGCAATAGGGTGTGTAGGGACTGGGCTGGTATGAGCAGGCCAGATTTCTAACAGGACCAAAACCAGAGATTCTCTCATGAAATCAGGCTCTGCGTATGTGTGATAAGATGCGTTATGGTGATAAGAGAGCTGTTGATGGAAAGAGAACTACTATCCCTTGTGGGAATAGCAGGAAAAATATCCACCCCATTGCCTTGTGCACTCAGAGGGAAATCCCACCTGCCACTACCAATAGTGACTGATGGCTCTCCTGTGCTGGTTGGTGGCTCTTTGCTAAAACTAGTGTAAACAGCACAGGTGCCATCACTGAGAGCAGTCACTCCTTCTATGCTCCATTCCCCAGGGATTTGCTCCTGTCATCCCCTTTTTTTAAGCTGGTGAAGAGAGTATCACAACCGCTCTTAGTCAAAAGAGGAGGGGGTGGAGGCCCATCTGGGCCCTTGGTTTGATTTCATATTTATGAAACAGCTTAAATGTCAGCTTGAGTGAAAAACGACACCTTCCCAAGCTTCTCATATTAATGCCTGTGGCTGCCACTGGTTTCTTTAGGAAGGCAGCTTGTGGTTTTTCCTTTCGCTCTCCCCCCAAAGGCTGCAGGGAAAGATGAATTGGACTGATAGATGAGACTGCAACTGCCGATAAACTGCTTTGCTGACAGGAGAGGGAGAGGGAGGTGTGGCGGGTGGCCGATGCTGAGGAAGGAGGGAAGGAGGGAGAGAGGAAAGAAGGAGGGGAGGAAGGGAGATGAAGTGAGGGAGGAAAGAGAGACCGGAGGATTGTAGAGAGGTGGGACAGTTGTCTAAACTGAAGGGGGAGAGAGATGGGGAGAGAGGATGGTTGACTGTGAGGAGAAAAGTGAGAAATAAACTGGCACATGCTAAGGCAAGAGAGATGCTGAGATGCAATGGGAAAAACAAAAGTCACGGGCAAGGTCAAAATACACTGTGGAAACATTAATTATGCACAACTATGTGTATATGCATAAAGGAATAAATAAAAATACACCCACCATCAGCAGAAGAACCTCCTCCCAAGGTCTGTGCTGAGCGTTGTGCTGGGTTGCTGGAGACTGTAAATTATTTGAGACCCTTGTACTGCAAGTGTGTTTGTCTAACATACCAGTGAATCCTGAGGAGATACCCAAGGCAAAGCTGAGCCAGGCAATTCTGGAAGGTAACAGGCCTCTGGGGTACTGGATTGCAAACACGGTTAGCTAGCCAGAGCCAGTTTCCCAGAAGTGCCTCTTTCCATGGCTGCACACTGATACAGATACCTGAGCTTTCTCAGGCATAACTTGAGTATCTTCAAATTTCATGGTGCAGGTCTGATGGAGATGGTTTTTCCTCCTATCCAGCTGCCTGAAGGGACTGAAGCAGAAGATGCCCTTATCACACCAGGTTAAAAAGCTTCTGCCTGAACCTACTGTACAAGCAGTTTACATGGGCCAGCAAAAGGTGGAGGATGAAGCTTAAATGGAGAAAAAGAAAAGAGGTTCAAGTTCCTTGGAAAAAGAAAATTACCCATTATTCTCTCTGGGAGGAGTCTGATACAGTGTTTTTTAAGTACAAACCTAGAACCTTTTGGGTTGAGTCTGAGCAATATTGTTAGAAATGAGTATACTGATACAGAGAAACAGGAGGAAAGCAGAGGAGGGCAAAACCCTGGATCTTGCACGGGTGTGAGGGGTCAGGAAATGGAAGGGATTCTTTTCTGGGTTAGTCCATAAGGGACAGAATTTGTGCCAGGTAAGAATAAAGAAAGGTGAGGGCTCACTGTGAGTATGCTGGGGTGAGGACAGGCTCTCCTGCCTTTGCATTCCAGGGGGGAGGCTCACCTGCCGTTTCACTGGGAGTCACTGACGGCAGCCTCCGAAGTCGCTGGTGGAGTCTGGTGCTCTCAGCACGAACATCTGCTCCCTTTGCTGCTGCTCCTGGCTTTCGGTGAGCCTGTTGGTTGTTTTTCCGCTTTAACCGAAAGATGTCTCTGAAGCCTTGCTCTGTCTGAGTTCATGACGCTCAGTACCTCTATCAGCTGTTACAGTGTTTTGAGCATTATTCTTGGCAATAGCATATCACTCACTTTTCAGCGTCTCAGTCAGTTCTTGTCACTTTTTTCTTCCTGATTGAGATACTAAAAAAGTCTGCTTCCATTTCGTCTTTATCTCCCGTGATCAGCTCTGTTTACAGACTCCTTGATTTTTTTTTTGGCAAAACGTGTTCCTGTGGTCATTCTATCCAGTGAGTCCCTCTGTGCTGACTCTTTTGTGGCATTTCTCACCTCTGTTTCATTTCTCTGTTTAATCATTCTCCTTCTTGCCATGGGTCATACTAGATTGGTTCCTGACATCATGTTTGTACACCATCTGCTGACTAATAACATGCAAGGGCTTGGTTTCCACTATTAACAAACCAGTCTAGTTTAAGATTACTTAACGTTACTGAACCTTGCTTCTCAGAAGTGGGCATGCAAGCCAGAACTGAACGCCTCCCTTTTCACCTCTGTTCTTGCCACCCAGACTGTACAACACCCACTAACAGCATAGAAGACTTTTTCTCCCATAGCTAAGGTTCTTTGTTCTGCTGCTAAATTGAACTAGATCTAGTTATTCCCTACCTGCCTGGAAGGCTTTTTCTGAGTTCAAGAGAAGGTCCCATACCTTTATGAGGCTCAGCACAGCTGAGGAGGACCTGCCTCATAAGGAGATCTTCCTTCTCTCTTTTGTGTGGTTCTGAGCAGGCTTTTAGTGAAAAAACCTACTTTTTTTGCCAGGGGATTAGATATGTTTCCAGAAACATTCCCTGATATTGATGCTACTTGGCCTGCAGTATTCTGCTTCCATGCAACAAAGTTCTCCTTCCCTCCAGAGCAAAGTGACTGTGTACAAATGGCCTATGGAAAGGATCCCTGGCCTATGTTAAATCATAGACTGTGCCCAGGAGTCTTTTGGGATGCTGCTGGCTGGACTGAGCTAAAACCATGCCAGGGACCACACCAGCAATTTGGTAATGTAGACAGCTGAGTTCCAGTTACTGGGAATCTCTCTGTGCCTTTATAAGTCACTAGCCAGGGAAAAAGTGGATCCATTTTTTTCATAGGACCCAGAAACCTGGGGCTTAATAGCAGTTCATACCTCAGTCCTGGTACCAAATCATTACACCAAGCTGCAAACTTCTGTTCAGATCAGGATTCCAAAACCCATCACAGACAAGGAGGGGTGAGTTGTTCCCAGGAGCTACATTTTTCATTCTTGTTTGTCCTCCTGTACCAGTGACCTCAGCAGCATTCTTGGGAAAGAGGTCAGTTGTAAGATGATGCAAATTAGACAGAAGATTTGAAAAGGAGCCTCAAACCAAAGAGGTTTCTCAGAAAAGCCTCTCCTTGGACTGCAAGGAAGGATGAGATCCTCTGCTTGGAGACAGCATCACAGGTTGCAGCCTGCTGGAAAGGCTCGCTGAGCAAGGGGGTGGCTGCCTAACCCCAGCGCTGAGGCTGCCCGTGGTCCAGATTCAAATGTAGCTCTAAGGCACCAGCCCTCTCCCATGTATGGTGTCCAGGGAGGGGCAGGAGGCTTTGGCTCAAGCTTTCCTTCTGTGCCTGCTGCAGGCCTGCAGTTACTGTTCGCACACAGCACGTGCCTGGCTCCTCATGGGACTGGGGAATTAAGGGTGCTAAGTGCTGGGAGGAAGGGAAGTGCTAGGGCTGCAGCCTGGGAGCAAGCGAGAAGCTAATTCTGGGGATGAGGGCTCCTAGCTCCACTGCTCTCCCAGAAAATCCTCGCCTGTAGCATCCACTGCAAGCACGCAGGGAAGCTGGCAAGCTCTGGCTGTCTCCAGGTGGAGCTTTTACTCCAGCTCCTGCACGGCACTGGCTGAGCTCTGCGAAGGACGCAGCGACACACAATGTGAAATTACTTCGGTGCTTGAGCACACATGAGCCCTAAACAAACCCCAGTCTAATGCTCAATCCCCATCCCACAAATCCTAATTAAACATACACCAGTAATTCTTCTGTTAACTCTCTCCAGTCAGCAATGAGTTGGGATCTTTTGAATTGGGCCTTCGGGCTCTTTACACTTCTGCTCTGGATTCCCTACCTACAGGATTTAATTAAAGTGACCCAGTTTATGGTGGGGAAGGCAACAAAGAGAAACTCTCTGCTCCTTCCTGCATTAGCCCTTCTAATAACTTTTGTCAGCACTGGCAGTATTGCTCTGCACTTTGGGGAGGTGGGAAGATGCACTCCAAGATGCACAAGTGGACCTTTTCTCTCACCTTTTGCATATTTATTTTTCTTTAAAAATCCCCAACAACTGCTCTGTGGTTTCTTACTCTCAGGACAAGTTGGTACTCTTGGGGAGGAGTGACCCAAGACCTGCTGTCTAAAATTGATTTACAGGTGGGGAGAGCCCCAGGGTATCAGCTGCCTCCTGTTTCCTCTCAGTACACAAAGGAACAGGTCACATGAAACAGGTCAGGTATTTTGTGCTACAGTAGCCTTCTGTTGGAAATGAGCTCTCATGTGATGCCTTGAAATTAGGATGTCATCACTGATGTTTTTATTTTATTGATTGGGGGAAGGAAAATGGAACAAACAGAAAGATAACCAGGATGGAAGTAAGAGGTTGGACAATGTTTAAACAATACACATAATTGTTTTTCTTTTGAAAAATTACTCAGTCATTGAGAAATAAACTTTCTTAATAAAAATAAAAGATCAAAATGAAACATAGCTATAATTCCATTACAGCTAGTGCAGTTATTGTATTGGCACAAAATGTTATGTCTGCATTTTTCTGCTGTGTTTAAAACCAGATTAACCAGATTACGGTTTTACCCAACTCCAGGCAACCTCTTTTTACTGGACCTTCTTTTGTGGTGTTTATTCCTCCTTCTCTTTGTGCAGCACTTGGCTCTGGAACTGTTTGTTTTAGGAAGCCATTTCCCTGCTGTAGAGAACAGACCACATTTAAAATTGTGTTTGTTAGGACATTTGCACCAGCTAGAGACAACATATAAATGAACCAGGTTGTTACACTAAAGCCTGGGCTGGATTAGCCCCTTGCAAGCACGAGGAAGAGAAGAGAGCAGTCATGTTAGGAAAGAAGCAAGGAAACTGCCTGTTATTTTCATATTTGTAGAAAGGATCCAGGAACACCCAGTCTCTTATGGGGCAATTCAGTAGTCTTTTGGGGCCTCTGGCAGTTCCTGCCAAAAGGTCTAGCTAGGGTCCAGCTTTGCAAGCCCTTCTGCGAGTGGCTAGGTTGGCAGTCTCCCCCCTCCCTGCCTCTGCACTGCTTCCCTGCACATAGGGACAGGGCTGTGTGTAATTTCATATGACTTTCTCTAATATTAATATCTCCATGTGCAGTAGTCATCGCAGTGAGAATAAACTGTTATTTTTTATTTTAAATGGTTAATATTCATCAAATGTTTATGAAAATACTTAACCCATAATGATGACAAACACAGTGCCTAATAAAGATGGAAGTGAAGATCCTCTTTGTGAATATGTAATCAGAAGAGTAAAGAAAATTACATTAAAAAGACTTCATTATGCCATTAAATGTGTGAAATGACTTTTTCTTCTCCATTTTAATTTTAGCATATTTCTTTTTTTTTTCTTTTTAAATATCTCTGACACTTTCATGAGACGGGTACATAAAGAGATACTGGCTGCTGTAGCAAGAAGAACTCTAACTGGTGGCATCCATCATTCTCATTGAAATATTCATTTCATCTATCATTAAGAAAAATCAACACAATTTCTACGAATGATTGTCATTTTTTTCCTTTATTTTCTGCAGGGAGAGAGACACATCCTTATTATGGTTTCAAAGGCAAGGCATTGTTTCAAAACCTACTGTAGAGGGGCAGGCCCAGAATCATTCCTCCTCAGATCAGGGCCTTAGTGGTGTACAAGTACACGGGCACATCCTTTTGCCTGACACCCTGGGGCTTGTAGCTGGCACTTCTGTGACTAATAGGATAAACTTCTGCAGTTTGAAATAGAAAAGTAAGGGCTTTTGATCAGCTCCTTTAGGGCCATGTATTGATACATGTAGGCAAAACTGGGCCAGGGCAGGTGGTATGTGTTCCACCACCTAGGAAGCTGCTCAAAACTTCACAGGACTAGAGCAGTCCTCAATGACTGGAAACTCCTCCCGTGCTGCTGCCCACCTTGCAGAATTGCACTGTGACAGTAAATCCCTGCAGCTTGAAGGAGGGAACACGATTACCTAAACAGGGGCTGTGGCAGGCATCCCTAAGGACACGGATGAAAGCATGGCACTGAGCACAACCCCTGTGACCAAAAATAAGTGTTCGTGAGAAAACACCACGTGAGGTGCACCTGAAGGCGTGGAAGCGTCCCGAGCTGGCAGTGCCCAACCTCATGGATCAGCCAGGGAGAAGAGGCTGCACAGCTCCGTTTTAAAGAGCAGCACAGCACGGGTGCTCCCAGGGAAGGCTTTTGAAGTAATCAGCTATGGATTTCTTTTCAGAAACGAGGAAAAGAAAAAAGAAAGTATTTATTTTAGTTGCATGCTAATTACAGTGTTAATTTAAACAATTAATGTTAGCTTTTGGCAAGAAACTCTAGCGGCTCCATATTTAAGTGCACCTTTATTGCAACAGCTCTCCAAAAGAAAACATATTCTCTTCTATTTAGACTCTCCTGTTGTACTCATCTCCTTGGCAGCCAAGTATCACACCTCTACTGCACGACCCCAGGCATGTCGCTTATGCAGATGTCTCGTGTGTAAGAGTGTCGCTCTCACCAGGACTTTTTCTGAGAGGAATTAAAACTGTCTCTGGCCCTTTACCCCTTTCCCAAAGATAAGTCTTTTTGGTAAGATGAGCTTGACAAATGCCAAATCTGATGGCTCCCAATTTACGAAAGATTATTAGATTACTGCATCTTTTTGTCCATTTTGTATTTTCAGAAATGTGTCTGCTGGGGACGTTGTATCCTTTTTACAACACTCTCCTGCTACCTCTCCTTCAAAAGCTAATGAGGGATTGTGATGAGAGGTGAGTCAGGCACAGGTATTCTTTGAATAAACAACTTGTGAAGAAGACTTGAAGAGTTATGAGGGGGAGGAGGGTTCACAAACCAAACCTGTAATGAAGAGACTTCCCAATCAAAATGTGATCAAAGAGGCTGCTGCCTTCTCTCAGCCTACTCCTTTCCATCTGAAACAGCTGATGAATGGTTATGTTGTGTTTGCAATTACAGTTCTCTGAAAGTGATAAATTATTGCGATTATTCCTAAATACAGGACTTTTACATGTATAATTAATACATAGAAGAGAATATCTGATAAGTGGTAGGCCACGTTCCAGTTCCATTTGCACCATAATAGATCTGGAGTAGCTCCAGCTGTCCCTGTTCATGGAAAACGGCTGTTAAATTGGGCTTGCACACTTGGAATACCTTGCAGAAGTCTTCCATGTCAGAGCAACAGAGAACGCAGTACAGCTCATACAGTTTAGCCCCCACATCTAAAAATCTCAATTCTAAGATCTCTCTATCCCGATGATTGCCTGACAACCTTCTGAAGAGATAAGAGAGGACTTATCTCTCACTGATATGTTCAGCAGCAAGTCCTAACCTAGCAGCTTTAGGCTCAGAGTGAAACCTAGCCCTGAACTCACCTTATTGCAATGAGACACGGGTATGGAGCATGTACCAAATCACCAGTTGCTTGTGCCAAAGGACAAGATGTACAGCCTCTGCCACAAGAACCTGCTTCTCTCCTGCTGTCTGCCAGCGCTGAGGAAAAGCCAGTCCTACATTTCTTCCAGTTGAGTGCTTTCCTAGAGCACAAATGCTGTGCTCAGAGCTCAAAGTCTGTGATGTAAGGCTGGCACTCACAGCAAAAAAAAAAAACAAACCAAACCAACAACCCATCTCTAGACACAGAGTCAGCATAAGAATAGGAAAAAGAAATTGTACAGTAATATAGTCTCCTGACACGGTTACCCATTAATGCCAGCTTTAAAGGTTAATGCAATTTAACTCGCTCTCGGCTATTACTCTGAAATAACATGCCAAAGCCTTCTCTATAAGCAGATAACAGATAAGGATGCTTTATGATAAACACCCACAATAAAGCTGCAGAACTTCACAGTGTTATGCTTGCAAGAGTGGCAGATTTGCCTTTATTTGTGCATGTGTGTGTATGGAGGAAAGCAGAGACGAGAGGAGAGAAGAGAGCTGGAAGAAGAATTCTTGGCTCTTAGACTATCAGATAGCTTGATAAATCTGTCTTGCGTGTGTTCTTCTTGCCAATACAATGGAAATGAATTGACATATCGCATGTCTGCTGCAAGTTAAGTTTCCTTCTGCACTGGCAGAAACAAAGGTGCTGCTCTACAACCCACTCACGAGAATATTTGTTGGATTTTATTTATATATTTGTCTTTTTACAAGGCAAAACCCATCAACTTTACTGTATAGCAGCAAAATGTAGAGCTTCATCTATTCCTCCACCTTCTGTTTTAAAGTTCTGCAAAATGCTTCAAAGTTGAAGTTCTTCTTTAAAATAATAACTAAAAGAAAAAACATAATCACATTTCACTACAGAAAGTAGCAAGGCAACTTAGTGTAGGACTTCATCTCCTTGTGGAATACACAGAAAATGCATAAGCATACACTGCCTGGGGATTATTGTAACATCTCATTAATATTCTTAAAGCACTCCAAGATCTTCCATTGTATTCTTTAGCAGGTTAAAGGACAATATTTGCATGTCTATGGGACAGTGAAATATTTTTATTAAAAAATATTAGCCTTAAAATTTTAGGGCTCAAAAAAACCACTGTAGGTTTTGTGTGTCAAACACATTCATATCCAACACACACACACATGCACGCCCAAGCACACAGAGAGTGCTAATTCTTAAATTACCGGGCAAAAAGCGCTACACCCTGGAGAGACAATCCACGAGTTCTGCTGCAGAGGGCCTGTCCAGGACTCACGAGGCGGATCCAACCACCCTGCACTTCCTTGCACTCAGGTCCTCCCCTCCCCAGCGTGATGCTGTCAGTCCTGCTTTTGCCAAAACGCTGACATTAGCAAGCAGTGTCAGAGACCTGGCATGAAGCTGAGAGGTCGTGCAAAGCCAGCGCACTGTGATTTTGTACAGATGTGCCTTGCCTCAGCTTTCTGACTTTCCATTATTCCTTTGAATTACCTTTTCTACAAAGCTGATTATGTCTTTACATTTGCAGGGCAGTTGGGGTTTTTTTTTACTCCCTCCAGAATTGTCTGTTGTTCCTCAGGATGCTTTCATTTTTTCTTTTCAACATCTCCCTTTTCTGCTTCGCGTTTTCTTTGCCTTTTTGCTGGAATATGACATTGCCTTGAAAAGGATTAATGTGATTCTAGGATGTATCAGGCAAGGATATTTTCAGAAAGGGAAGTATTTTAGTAGTATATTGATATGAGGGACTGAGGAGGCCTCACTTAAAATATTGCATCCGATTTGGGTCACTTCTGATCAAAAAAGTGACGCATAGGAAATGGTTGTGAGGATGATGAGGGGAAGTGACAGACCTTTAGAAAGTGTGTGTGGGAGGCTTGGTTAGATTTGCAAAAGAAAGATGAGAAAGAGTGCGGTTTTTCTTCACAAATGCACTCTTTGTAAATACCAGGATGGCGAATAGTTTCAGCTGAAGTAAAGCACTGCTAAAAGATCAGATGAGTATAAATTAGCTGGGAAATCAGGAGAAAGTTTCTAAGCTTCAAAGGAATGAAGTTCTGGTCTTCCAGGCAGGATAACAAGGGCAAGGAACTTAAATAATTAAAAAGTAGAGCTTGCTGAGTTCATAGAAGGAATTACACTGCATTTATATTTTAATTAATTAATTTCATGCTTCAGAGCTCCCACTGACCACTATTGGGTTAAAGAAGGAAGTCCCTTCATTTCCCCATTCTCTATTCTCTCAGATGTGTATGTAACGATGGGAGAAATGAGGAGTGGGGAGAGGGCAAATTGATCTTCCTTTGAAGCATTAAATTACCCAAACAAGAAATTATCCAAGGCTAAAGACAGAATAGTAGGTGGGTTATGCTGGTTCTCCTAGTGGTACTGCCTGACTGATGTGTCTCGAATTAAAAGCATTGATTGTATGTAGCATTGGGAGAGGTTTTCTTCTGGAATGAAGAGCAAGGATTGTTCAGAGTGATTGCCCCTCTGGTCTTCCTCTATAGCCATGTTGAACATGAACCACTCTCAGGAAGTATCAGAGCGTGCCAACCTGTGTGTGACTGCAAGAGTCTGAGTCCTTCCCTAAGCCCTTCATCCTTCCCATTGTCTTGGCTGGACATGTTATAATCACTGCAGCATTTTCTCTCTTGCATCAAGTGTTGTGAGGTTTCAGTGTTTTCTGACTTAGAATGGGAATGGGGATTGAAGCAGAAGTTGAGGATGTTTTTCAATTAAAGTCTATTCCATTGTTGTCTGTAGTATTTGGAGGCTGGAATTGATAACCTATACAGTTGCCTTCTGTTCAATGTTTGCTCAGCGAAAGTTTTCTCTCCTCCTTAGTTTTGCAACTACCTTTGAATTATTTAAGTTATTTCCATGTGCTTTTATACTTTCTCCCCTTTCTTTTCCCTGCTTTGCTGACCTTCTGCTTTTGATTTCTTCACCCATTCCCTGCTGGTTAATCTTGTCTTGTTCTACTGTTCCTACTTCCCTCCTTCTGCCTGTCAGCCTCTTTCTCTAACGTGTCTCTGCTGCAGCTAAAACAGCTCTTGGCACTAGGTAGAAAGAAAAAAGGCATAAATTTAATTTCCCTTTTTTCTCATCCCTATGGAATAAGCCTTTTAATGCACACTGAGTGGGGGTACCTCTGCCACATAATTCCTTTTACCTTCACATCTGTCTGGGCAGTTCTGAAGTGGGAAGCAAGAATCTTTATGCAAGTGTCCTGGCTAAAGACAGGGATCAGACAGAGAAGACTCTGGATCTCCCACTTGATGTTCTTATGCCAAGAAGTTCTGCTGACTAGCAGCAGGCTGGTATCATATTTATTCCCCTCACATGCCTGCCAAGGTGGTGAAGCTGTGGGCTTAGATATACCAAGCTTCTGATGATGCCTGTGGACGCTGCTTTTCCATGCTAGCTTTTTATTCTGGGGAATAAATCCTTCTTCTGTAGTGCTCTGGAAAGCAGCAGTGAAGACATATCCAAAGGACCTGCTGGCAATCTTGGCTAAAGACCTTATCAGTAGAAGCAGTTCTGAATTATTCCACAGAAATCTCTCTATTCCATTCCATGGGAAGTTTTGAGTTATTAGACACCAGGTATTTTTCTTGTAATGAACAGATTTCAATGTTTAGAAAATTTTCTCAGGAAAGGAAAGAGCTCTGCTGCAGAATATGTATTAACCAACTCCTTATTTTATGACAGAGAGACAGCTTCAGGTCCCCATTTCTCCTGATTGAGGCCAAGGACTCAAATGTCACATTAAACTGCATCTCACGAGTTTCCTCAGTTACAGTATTATCTGTTAGGAGCTAAGTTCTTATTCAGATTGAAAAAATACATAATATAGCAAGAAATTAAAGATGTTTTACCACATAGGCATCTACTTTACCTATAGATGTGTATATGTTGTGTCAAAAATAGTATTGAGGAAAGAATGAGACACATAGTATATGGATAAGAGGAAAAATTAAAACAAGAGAAAAAAAGCCCTTTAGCTCATACAATGCCAAGGCTTATCAGCATAACTTCCAGTAAAAGGACATGAAAATACAAAATTAGGTTTTGAGGGGAAACTTAGCTGTTAGAGATGGTTAGGGAAGATGAGTAAAAGATGCTACAGCAAAGTAGAGCCTTCCTTCTTGGATAGTTCCTTTCATCAGCAAAATCTTAGTGAAACAAGCAGGTAAATAGACTTCAGCATATCTGAAGTAAGTAGGGTCCTATATCTAGTCTCACCAATCCATCCCAGCCTTTTTTGCAAACAATAGTTTCAGCCTTGTGAGAGACTGCTGCTTCAGGAAAGCTGTTTCCAGAGATTTTATCTGATTTGAGTGACCAGAGGAGAAATGCCCTGTGAGATCCCATGGTGCATGCAGCAGAAGCTTTGGAGCTGCTCAGCTAAAACTGTTCAATTCAGCAGCCGAAGAACTGGAGAAGAAACTTGTACCATCCTGCAGGGCGATGGCTCATTAGGAGATTTTTGAGCTGGCCCAAATTCACATGCGCAAATAAGCAAGGAGTGAGTCACTGCATGATTTCTCAGTGCTCCTGCTCAGCAGGTGCCAGCTCTGGCTATGGAGTGAGAAATGCCCTCCTGGTTTTTGTATTGCTGAGAGGCAGCGTATTCTCAGTGGGACTCCGGACCTAACAAGACAGCCCCAAGCAATGTCTAGGGAACAGACAAGAGCAGAAAATGCACTTAGCTCTGCAGTCAACTAGAGAAGGGACAAAACCACATAATATCTGTCCCTTCTCCGAAACTTTTATGCCTTCGAATGTCAATGTGGCTGCTGAGACTTCAGTTTGTTCATCCCTCAGGCTATAGCAACCACACCTCCAGAGAGTTTTTAAAGAATTGAGTGATTTCTTAGGGTTGTTCTGAAGCAGATTGATTTAACTCCTTTCTGCCTGAAACTGAAACTCTTTTAATTGATGAAGCAGCAGGAAAAATGTCAGGTCAACAGAAAATTCTGACATTCTCCATCTGCCCAATGCCGAATGAACAAAAACAATGAGAAGAAAACAAATGTCAGACGTATAACCATTCCACCATAGTTCTGTCCCTTCATCAGGTCTTTTTCCTGTGTAATGTCATGAGTGAGAAAACATTCTGGAGGAGCTATGGCGCAGAGAATAAGAGGAGGGTGAGCATCATGGCAGGTGAGAGTCAAGACAGAGAGACTTTTAGGGATCCTATTTTAGTATTTTTTAAAGACCCTGGCTTGCTTTGCCTCTGCTCTTTCTGACAAATTCATACCTGTTGTGTGATGGCTGCTCTCTCTGTCCTCTAAGTCCTGTTGATGACACGACACAACATATTGCATTTCCACTGCAAATCAGGAGCTGAAAGCCCTAGTGAATGAACTTGGGAATTGTTCTCTCAATATAACTTTTCTTCTCTTGCATGGCCTCAGGTGAATTCAATTTTTTTGTAAGTCCTAGAAATTGCCTGCTTGGAGACTTGTAGCTTCCAACCACCGAAGTCCCGTGTGGCTCTTCTTAATTGTCCATATAAATTACTTTCTATTTTGGACACCATGAATATCTCAACAGCATCTGCTTCTCCCTTCTGGGCACCACCAACTGTGCATGATATTCCCCCCAAAGACGCCAGGTAGACCTCTTTCCCATTGTTGGAAAAATAAAGAAATAAAGGAATTTACACAAAGGACAAGCTGGTGCCCCACTGCACTAAGCAGGTGAATGTGCAGAAGGGTCTGGTATTATGCCAAAAGAAAGACGATGCAAAACAGGACTAAGTCTGTTCATAGCCACCTTCCAGACAGAGTGAGAATCATCATTCTCAACAGAATCCTTCACCAGTAGCTGTTTCAGTTCATTGCTTTGCAGCAGTGACTCTGTACAAGTCATAGGCAGAAAATAACTGGATGTATAGGCTGAAACTGTGAGAGGATTTCAAAGGATGGCTATGGGACATTTATCTTTAACTCTGTTCTAACAACTTCCACTCTACAATCTCAAAGCACACTTGCAATTTACATTGACTAGTCCAGAGTCTGCTGCATGGGAGAACTCGTTATTGTTCACTTTATTTTACTGATGAAGAAAATGAAGCAGAGAGAGGGAGATTGCATGATGGCTTTGGTATCTCATGCAAGTCCAAGGCAAAGCCAAGAATACTACTGACACATCTTGACTTTCAAATTAAGCACAAGACCATGTTTCCTAAAGGAAATTCTGCCAGAGAGTCTTGATTCTCTGTTTCAAAAGTTGAAAATAAAACAGTTGAAGACTGTTTCAAAAGTAGTTGAAAATATCCTGAGCACACTTGCCACCATCAGACACTCAAATACACCCTAGGACTAGGTCTGCACTGCTGAAGGACTCATTTACAGTGGACTCATGTGAACCAGAGTCTTCTGTGAGTGAAGAGAGAACAATCTGGATAGGCAAACACAGAGTGAAAAACATTTCTTGTTATTTTGTTTAAGATAGACAGCTCTCTGAGAAAATGCCTCTCCTACATCTCTTGCTGGAAAATGCTGGGCATCTCAGAAGGTGTCCTACTCCAACATTACCTAGCCCCTAGTCCTCCCCTTCTGTCGGCCAGCCTGACCTTTTGTTAGGAAATATGGCAAAAACTTTGCCCAACTGATACGGCTGCAGGCATGAAAAGGAGGAGTGAAAAGCTGCCAGACACAGTGCCAATCTTATTATTATGAGTCAAAGCTGCATTTTCTGCTCGGCATATAATTGTGCTTTGGACTAGATGGGTATAAATTGAAGATTGGCTACAGCATAAATGTTCATTAGCTTGAAACTAAAACAAAGCTAAATTATCAGAGTCAGGGAGGGACTGTTTTCCTAAGCACTGTGTTGGCAGTGCCATCTGAGTGCCCCTGCATTATGCTGTTTTCATGTCCCTTTTTGTAAGGAGAAGATAAAAAAGATGTGGCATGGAGGAAAGAGGTGCTTAAAAGAGTGAGTTGATTTTCTTTTTCTTGGTCACTCTGTTGTGTCCCTGCACTCTCCCTTGCAATCTGTTCAATTTCTGAGTGTTAAAGAAATTGCAGAGGCTGAGTTTGGGAGAGGTGGATTGCAACTACCCGAAGAGGCAAAATCAAGTGATTTGCTGAGAATAACAGAGGGAAGTTGTGTTTGTTGTTTTTCTGCTGAGAGCTCTTCAAAGTCACTTTTTTCCCAGTACAGACTGATATTTGCCAAGGAGGTCCTATTTTATTCCCTCACAGCTACCAGTTATGGCACGGACAGATTTTCTTTCTCTGTTTCTGACCAGACAGCCTTCTTCTCATGAATATCTAACTTAGCTCTCCACATGCAGCACAGATACCCTGTTCCCTACTTTTGATACCTTTCTGGGTTTTCACATGGCACAAGGTGCAGTTCTTCGGATCCGTTTACCTTGCTAAGTTCTTTGTCCATCATGCTGAGGACCTTGATCCTGTTCCTTTTGCCCACTCTATCACCATTCAGTGGTCTGGCTTGGATCAGTCCAGCAGCTGAGAGTAGGCAACATTTGGAAAAAGGATGTTTCTTTCCTCTGCCTCCCTATCAGCCCAAATGTCCACATCCTGGGTGCTGCCTGGTGCTCTGAGGCTGTTTTGGAGATTGTGTTTCTGAAAGCATCGTGTGCTACAGCTCCTGTGCTTAGCCAGGCATGTGACTGAATGTTACTTGGGATTGGAAAGGGGCTTTACTTTCTTTTCTCTCTTTCTTTCCCTGGATACTGTGAATGAGAGGAGCTTTTATGAAGGGTTGGTTATGGTGAGTCATTTCAACTTCTGTGTCTGGAAGTATTATTTTATAGCATCTAGTTACTTTTGTTATAGGTATTATGCCATAATAAATAAATAAAATATTATGACTTAGTGACTGCAATGCTGATTCTGTTAACAGGATTATTCTCCTTCTGTTACCTATATTTGTTTAAAGTGGCTTCATTTAACATTTATGTAGGCTTTGGTGCAGAGAAAATGTTACAATACGAGTTTGTCCTAAGGGATCCTTACAGTACTAACAGCTACACCATCTACAGAGGCAGATATTGCTAAACACTGATGTGAAAAGATATCATCTAGGTCACTTAAAATCATTTTTTACACGCTTGTTTTGCAATAAAACTCTGTGAAAGTTAATTTCAGTTTATCCTTTTGCCTCTCTGTTGAAGGAAAAGAGGTACAAGCATTACTTGGGCACTGAGTGGAAGATGAATGACATCACATTGATCTGATACAGCTCCAGCAGAGCAAAGTGCATTACTTTAGTCATTGTATATGAAGAAATTTCACTATCTTTGCTCAACTGACTTCCCTGCCCCACTCGATCAGTATATTTTAGCCTGAGCCTGGCCTTAGTCACCCTCCCTTAAGGAAAGAGACAAATTCAGAGCCAGTATGCAGTGATGGGAAAAAATGAAAAAAAAAAAAAAAAAAACAAAAATTGAGAAATCTTCTTTTCTATTCTTCTTTATGTTTTTTTCTCATTGTGTGGCTTTGGGTTTCATCTCTTTACTTCTTTGTACTGTGCTTTTCCCATCTCATATACTGGGTTGATACTAGTAATTATCTGCTACATTCTGTGTAATGCCAAGAGCCTGCAACATGTCCAAGTGAAAATGGCAATTTTTATTACTACAAAATATTTATTTGCTTCTAGATGCCTCTGAACAGTTCCCCTTCATGGAAGCATGTGTTAGTTTGGTGTTACTACCGTCTCTTGGGATCAAAAACTTTTTTCAAAGATAAAAGCATATATATTCAATTCAAGTTTGGGTCCCAACAGGTTGTTATGCTCTAGGGATATTAATTTGAGGTAGAGAAGGTCACTTGTTCCTGAAAGTGTGATACCACTTTCTAAGCTCACTGTGTTTTACGATCATGCTTGATATTCAACACAAGTAAGTAAATAATGCTTTGGGATATCAAGAAAAATCCAGAACAAACAGTCTATAGGCCAGCAAAAGAAAGAATTAGGAATACATAAAAGTCTGAGACAGAAATAACCTAGAGAAAAAGACCAGTGAGACAATTGTAGAAGAACTGGTTTTGTTTAACCTAAAAAAGGCAATAACTAAGAGGTTAGCAAAAGTCTTCAAGAGCATAAAAACGTGTGGAAAAGGCAAAGCGTGGAAGAGATTCCCATGGCCCTGATGGATAGCACAATTGCAGTAAGAAAGGTTCAGGTAACACAAGGATTGCCTCAGGAGGTTGTGAAGTCTCTGTCATTAGAAGTCTTTAAGAACACTTTAGATAAATAAGTTTCAGTAATGACAAAGGTGCATTTGGCTCTGATCTGAAATCAGGAAGATGGACGAGATGACCTGCCATAGTCCCTTCCAGTCCTCTGAATAAGGCAAAAGAATTTGATACCTTGAGTGTAGTAAGAACATTGTCACAGCTGCGATGGCCTAAGGATATCAGCAAGGCAAAGTTTACTCAGACAGACTGAAACAGCTCTTTTATTACACTGGGTTTCAATCTAGAAGAGACACTATAATTTGAAATTTTCTGCTTCCAATCTGAAAAAACGAGGATTCTTATGTCTCCTTTCACAACATTTTTCTCTATTTACCTACGAAAAGATGCTACCTTTCCCTGCAAGATTTGCCTTGTTCAATCCATCCCTTCCAAAGACCTAAGGGTATCTGGGGAGAGATTTGGCATTTCTACAGTGTCTTTGTTCTTCAGAATGGATTGTAGGAATTATTTTTGTATGCGATTTTGAACAACAACTAGTGGTCAAAATGGTCTATTCAGAATATTCAGGTTTCATTTCACCTCTGACTACTTGCAGTTGTTCCAATGAAACATGTGATATCCATTTTCAGTTTGCACAAATCTACAGGTGTGTCTCTCATGATGTGAAAGACTTTGAAAGGCATTGAAATACATTTGGCCTTTAAAGTGTTCAGGCAAAAAAAAAAAGAAAAAAAAATACCAACAAAGGACTGATCACACCAGCATTCTTGTAAAGTGTGTTTGAAAAGTATCTATGTTGAAAGACAGAGCTTGTAAGGAAAAAAACCAAGTATCTATCAGTAGCTATTTTTTTCTGCAGCATTATCCAAGCTTTAAGGATCTGCTTAACTGTGTCATACCTGTTCTGGGGACATCACTTTGTGCTGAGAGAGGACCTCACTTGTCATTTTTATTTGAGGTCATTGTGTCAGGATATATTCCTTTCCTGCCATACAAAGATCCATCTCTCTTAGAGCTTCTCAATGCCCGGCATAGCTGTAAACACCTATTCCCACCCACAGAATATATATCTTTTAGCTCTGCAGAAAGACATTTCATAATACAGGAGTGGAAAGAGAGAATGAGTTGTCACTGGAGGGGGTGAAAGATGGTTTGTTGTTTACTACCAGTTCTCCAAACGCTAAGACTGGAACATCAGCAGCTTGGACTAAGTTGCATCTACCATAGTTCCATACCTACTTCCAAAAACAAAGAGAATTTGTGAGTTTGAAACAGCTTGATATGCCTGGAAACCTGGTACTAGATTGACAAAATCCAGAATAGTCTGTGACCAGAAACTGTAGGTTGGACCAGTAAAAGAAGACTAAGACAAAGAGACAGTTCACACTGCTCAGAAAGAAAAACTCCTTCAACCAAGTTCATCTCATCCCCCTCACAATTAGAACTTCTTTCAATTTTAAGAGAGGGACAGGAGATTTTACTGAAAAAGTGAAATATAAGCATACTCTGTACAGTACCTAAAAGAAGCTTTGGGCCTGAGCAAACCCTCCTGTTACAAGAAGGGGCTGTTTGTGAAGCTGCAGCTGGCTGAGGACTTCCCTAGGAAATCACAAGACATTGGCTTAACAAGTTGTGCTTGTGAACTGATAACTCACTGTGTTCTTTGAGGTACAACACGTGCCCAGTGAAGCACAAGCCTCTGAGTCTCTGTCGAAGTGGACTGAGAGAACGTGTTTTCATTGCAACAGTGAGCTTCCAGTCAAGAAGAGATATTGTGGAAACACAGATGGGCATCTGAGCACTTACGCAAATATCAGCCTAATATTCAAGCATCTGTTCCACGCTGGTTTTCTGCTTCCATCCTTATTGCGGGATTTAGGTGCTTTCCAGAAGAGTATAGAGTGGCACTAGCAAGACATTACTTATTCTCATGGGCAGAACAGCGCATTCCATCTGACTTTAGGACTTTAATATTCTTTAATAAAATATTATTTTCACTTTGCTTTTTTTCCCTCCTCTTTTTAAATACATGTAGACAGCAAATCCACATTTATACCCAAGATTAGCAGTACTGAAGAAATAAACCTGGTACCAGGAATGAAAACTCATAAGGCTTGGGACCATCTGTGGAAGAACCACTCTTAGAAATATCAATATTTTGTCACATTATCATCCCTTGGTACCAAGAAAACTCTATCGTTTGACCAGTGAAGTATTCCCATAATGGCAGATTCTGAGCATGGCAAAGAACAGCATCTGCAGCTGGGGGCCTTCTGCAGCTGTCTTGGGCCCAGTCTATGAGGATAAAGGACAAGACCATGAATTTTGCTGTAAGCTCTGAGGGCAGTCAGCATAGGCAGCAGAGGACAAGTAAGACACATTCAGAGCTGTTTGTATTGCCGCAGGGAGCTGTTATCAGCTGAACTCTCCAAAGGGTCATCACAGTCTTGTAATCCAAGAGGTGGCATAAGCCTGGCTGTCCAAGGCCAGGACACATTGTGCCAGGATGGAAAGGAGTCTTTTAGCCAGACAGGGATGGCAGAGGTCTCTGCCTCAGTGTGCTCTGTCCATGACAGAGGGCTCTGGAACTTAGAGCATTGCCTGAACAGACGGTTTGTGGCTTTTCACAGTATGCAAAGGCTGACACAGAGAGTCCATAAACTATTCATAGTGATTTCTTTTGCCTGCCAGCATAATCTCCATCTTCCTTGAGTTCAGCTTGCACAATCTGTTCTTCATCCACAAAGCCCATCATATCCAAGAGATGAGCCACCCTGATCTAATGAGCTCAGCATAAGCAAGGAATTAAAGCAGATTTCTTTACATCTAAAACTGAGGCATCTGGGTTCACATTCTTCCACCAGATGTTTGACAGGAGTGCACTGAGATCTGCTCCAAGGGGTTTCTGTAGATGGAGCCATGAAGGCTGGGAACATGCCAAGAGTTTTGGTTTACACCTCTAGGCTACTTACCAAGGTTACATATTCCACAAAATGGAATAGGTTATTCCCAAGATAAATACTCTGCTTTATTTTCTGATAGTTGGGCTGCATTCTGTCCTTTTTAAGGCTACTCCATTTGTGTTAGCTGTGTGCTTCTTCTCCTACCACTTCTGCTGTAGGACCTTGAATTATTGTGGTTGCATTTGTTGTGTGGTTATTTTAAGAGAAAAGGGTGAGATTGAGGTTCAGGTATAGGGCTGGAAAAATGCTACACTTCACAAGCTGCAACAAGCAGATCCCTCAGGACTGAAATACATCACTCCACTGTCTTTGAGGTGCACCAATTCACAGATTTCAGATCCAGATCTGAACAGCCAGTAAAACCTTAGCACAGCAAGTTCCATATAAGCTTGTGGTTTAAACTGCTGTGAAGAAAGAGATGATGAAAAGAGACTCATGATGAAATGTGTGGACATGGCTGGATAGTGTTTGAAGGGTTAAAAAGAAGTTTAAAAGAAAAAGTCAACTGAGTGAAAAGAAAATAATTTCCTGGTCTAGCCAAAAGTGCAGGTGGAAAAAGGCCTGTTTTGGATGAAACCAGAAAACATGGCATGGATCAGGAAATAAGCTGTTTATTTCACTGTAGCTTGAGAAATTTAATTTACGTGTCCAGTGTTTCTTTTGAATGTCAATGTCATGTTTTGTTTTGAGTTATTTAATTCCATTTTAAAACATATACATATATTTTCTTGGTTTTTGTGCTGGGTTGATCAATTCTTAAAAGAGTATGAAAAGGTTAAGGTTTGTTTAGGAAATGTCAACGTGAAATATTTCAGTGTATTAAAAACTTTTTAATGAAAATATCTCATTAGAACTCCTCCATTACCCAGCTTTTCTGTTTATTTATTGCAAGGATTTTACCCTAAGGACAGGGTAGAATACTAAGAAAGGTGGTTTAGACAAACCTATTTGCTACATCAGGATGAAACAGCAAAGTGTTCTGCTCTCCCTAGTCTCTACATTTTAAAGCCATTTTACCATTCTTCATGATGTTATTTTCCTTTTTTAGAGTGAACCATCAGTTGGTCATTTTGGTGTTCACTTTTAAAGCATTAAATCCTACTTAAATTTCTGCCATGTAAGCCACAATTTAGCCCAGCCTAAGACTATGTCTGTGTAGATCTTCTGAAGCTCTAGGCAACAAGGTGAAATCTGACTGCAGGTTGTAATATCTCCAAAACCCAGCTACAGTACTCGTGAGCTTTGCTTTGGCCCAGAGTATTTTTCTTTCAGGAACAAAAAAGTTGTAGAGACATAATATTTTGAAGCTTTGCCAAAAGCTCCTAGAGTGACCTTAGGGAGACCACTGGAAGTTTTCTGCATTGGTTCCCCATCTGTAAAATGGAGACAAATGACACCAAATCACACCACCAGGGGTATTTTGAGGCTAAATTATTTAATATTTCCAAAGTTTTCAAAGCTTATAGTGGTGAGCTTGGTAGAAAAGACGACATGTTGCATAAACCCATTACACAGGCCTATGCAATTAGAAATGATAATAAACTTTCTCTATTCATGTGCGGGAGACAGTTTTTAAATATTAATAATGTGGGGGGGCTGCTGATGTTGTTGTTTTTCCAAATGCCAGATGTGCTGCCTCTGCCTCCAAAATGAAGAAGGGCAGTGGGAGCTCATCTGAAAAAGCAAAGCCACTCAAATATTTACATGTTCCATCAGTACAGTGAGAACTTCAGCTCAACAGAAGCGGCACCAGCAACCTCTGTTAACAACTTTGTAGAAACAAAGCAGTCACTGATAATCCACACTGGCTTTTGGAGGTCCCAGACAGTGTTCACACGTGAGCTTCTTTGTTACCAAAATGAAAAAACAAAATCCAAGAATGAGTTTTCCTGAAGACAATGTCTCATCTCAGTATAATGGTAGGTGTCTCCAAGGCTCTTCTCTCTCTCAGGGGTTTTACTTCCTTTTGCAGAGCACAAAGCTGCAGCCAGGAGTTTGGCTGCCAGCAGCACCCCTTCCTCCCCAGGGTGTTGCTGTGTACTTCACAAGCAGAAATCTCTAGCCAGAAACTCAGATAGCTCAGTTTGGGTTTACCCTCACCGCAGATTTCTGTTGCGTCCTCTTCCTGCATCCATGGCCAATCCATTCATGCACTGTGGCCAAACACATTCTTGTTCATGGACTTTACAAGAATGTGTTGTCATACAGACTGAGGATTGATGATTCTGATGGACATTCAGGAGGAGAGTGTATGGCTCAGGGACAGCAGAGGTGCAGAACACATGTGCAGCAAATAACTTTGGCTGTAGACTGGGGAACTCAGTCATCAACCAGAAATGGAGCTACACATTTCTTGTTCAACCCCCTCATGCGGGCACAAATCAATGAACTTGCTTCAATGGCCATGTTCTCTATGTTGATCAGCCATGAAAGAAGATAAATACCCCCCAAGTGTGCTGAACATTTGCCCACAAGGTCTAAAGACTGCGGGATTGCAAATGCTGTGCAGCGCTCAGTCCATAATGAATTAATTGTCAACGTTTACAGGCAATGTGGACATGGCCAGGAATAAAACTCTGTCTGAGGAGTCAATCCAAAGTCTCCTAAAGTCAGTGGCTGTTCTTCTAAGGACCGGGGTGGAAAGTGCACTGTGACCCCAGGGTCGTGGAATTTGCAAGAGAATGCAGCAGTCATAGACAGCCAAATTATTACACATGTTTTTGAGAAGCTGGAGAACATTTCTGCTGTGGTTCGATGGAGCTGACTGCATACAAGTCTAATCCTCTTACAATTTCAGTCAGTGGAAGTGCTCACACTGATTTCGAAATAAGCAGGGGTTTGGCTCAGAGTGACTACTGACCATCACAATGGCACAGCTTCAGCTTACCTTACAGAGGGTGAAGAGAGCAGAAAAGAAAGGGGTGGTGATAGGGAACAAAAGGACAGAGCTTAAAGTTAGCTCCTGCTGAAAAGGATATGTGATAGCTGCACTTGGATGAGTTTTTCCAAAGCACAGAAACAAAATTTACACCTTGCCTAAACAACATGAGCTATGCTCGTCCTGTAAATAGGAAGACAGAACAAGTAGGCTCTAATTGTCTTGCCATGGCCCTCCCTAAAGCTGCAGCATTCTTTACCTGTAGTAAAGCAGCTCCTGTAAAAGCCTCAGCTCTTTTCCTGCATTTGCACACATCAAAGAAATGATTCCCAGTATGATCCTCACAAGCAAAGTGTCCTAATGATCAATGCGGGAGAATGGCAAATGCGCTTGGCATCACTGTGTGAAGTCAGTTTTGATCCATGGAGCCGCTCAAACCAGCGCCGGTGATTAGTAAACCACATTCCGCAGCGCATGACATAAGATTTCTCCAGTTGAAGAAAGGACTAAGTCGTGTCTCTGGAACAAATGCCTCCATGAAATCTCTAGGCCATCCATAAACCAGATTCTGGGATGAAATTTCTGCCTTAATTCCAGCCTCCGTGGGAATATGAAAAGGGCAGAGTGATATGTGTTAAATCTATGCATATTTTTCTTTGCTTCTGCATCCAAGGTTTTTATAAGCTGTTCCATACAGTCTGTACCTTTTAAGAGAGCAAGGCTGTCAATACATATTCTGGGAGAGGTGTCAGCAGCCCAGTTTTGAACTAATAAAGCCGTATCTTTCATCTGGCATTCTGTAAGGATCTGGAGCATATTTCAAAGGCACTGAGAGAGGCTGCACCTGGTCCCAGCCAAACTTTACAGAAGATAATTGCCAAATCACTATGATAATTAATTAGTGTAATGAAAGATTAATAATCTATGGACATATCAATAAAGTGAAGGTATAATATGCTGTGTAACCTGAAATGTTTACAAGGTTAATAATTGGGCATGAATCCTGCAATAAGACTCTAGTTCAGTCTTCTAAAAGACTTTTCCAGCACAGCTGGTCTGGGATGGAGATCTACACCGTAGGTGTAACTCCACAACCTGAGCCCCTAATACTTTCTTTTGGTTTTACTCAGGGATAGCTTGGGCTTTTCAGCCCATCGCTGACTGGTTTGGGAATGGCCACCCTGGAGACAGGGAACAGAGCCCGAGCCGTCAGCTCCAATGGATCCTGAATTCAACCAGCAGAGGAGGGCGTAGCGTGGAAAGGTGTGGGGTTCCTCTTCCTCTGAGGAATAGACTGGAGGGGCTTTACAAGAAGGCAGGATGTGCAGAGCCCACTGAATTATGGCAGGAAAGGAGTAATAAGGCTGTGAGATTAATATAGGACTGGCCTCTTCAGGAAACTTCTGCTTTTGGGGGCGGTGGGACAGAGAGAGGAGAGAATTTTCCATGAAAGAGTGACAAATAGGCTTAGCAGATATGTCTTTTCTCTCTAAACCAAATTGCTGTGTTTATTTTAGCTTCATTCTTTTTTCTGATGGTCAAATAATATTTATGGTTTAACAGAGAGTCACCAAGAATATGTGTGGGCTTCTGTCTGGAACTGCTCTCCCAGTAGTGTTGTTTTCCAGGAGAGACCAACAAAAACAGCTAACAGAGGAGTGCTTTGGGATCATACTTCTCTGGGTTATATTCCCCCCCAGGTGGTGTTTGGCACAGGTTCAAGGTTTGGGAAAGTGTTCTATCAGAAGTGCTGTACAAATGGTCTTTCACCTGCAAGGTATAAATGAGAAAGTGAATGGCAAGAATTTCAGAAGTTGTTTATGGAGAGTTTCAAAGGTTATTTATGATCAAGGCTGTGATTCTATACTCTGTATTCTGGCATGTCTCCTGATGGAGGTGTGATGAAGAAAAAAGGCAAGAGATCTTTGAGGTTTGTGGGTGATCATCTCTCAAACGTTTTCTATCCCTGCTGTGTCTTCCTTCCAGATACTGGACTTCAGTGACTTTCAGTCACTTCCATACCAGATGTGGATTGACCCTGGCTATGAAAGGCTCTACTATCCCATTAGCAATCCCCTAAACTATCATTAAAAATAATAACGATAGTAGAGCTCAACATCTTCAGTTAAAAGCTATGCGTAAGCAATATCTGTGAATTAGCACCAAATCAAGATGGAGCTGTAGTATTTGGCTTTTAATGCTTCGCCTGTGTTTTAGGTCTGCTTAGGTCTAGTCTGAGTATTTGGTTCTATCTTCAAGTATTGCCAACACTTACAGAGGATGATAAAAAAAAGAGAACTCAAAACCAAAATAAAACCTCTTCAGTAAATCTTAGAAGGGATATTAAGATGATGTTTTCATTATATTTTAAATTAGGATTTGTAAGTGGATAGGCAGAATAAAAGAGAAGAGTCCCCTCTGACATACCTGGTATGGCAGGGACAGCTTTCAGACAGAGCAGAGTGAGGGCCTCCAACCTGCTGCTTGTGGATGGTGCCCAGCCTGAGCACAATTTTAATAAGGCCATCAGTAATTCAGGTACACCAACAACTCAGCACCAAATGCCGTGGGCTGTAAATTTTTTAGTTCACTGGTGTAACTGTGTCCTTCTGGTCGGTGTGAAATGGTCTTTTTGCTTCTGTGATCTAGCAAGCCCTCACAGAACCAAAGAATGTGGTAAATCTGCTCAAGGTCACCTCTAATCTGCTTTCTGGTCACTGTGCCTGCATCAGGATTTACTGGTGTTAAATGGTTTATAATCAAGGTCCTGATTCTAACAATTAGTCTGGGTTTATTAGGAATGACTGCTTGGGTCATTGCCATGACATGTCGTCAAGGGCTGGCTCAGGGTTCTGGTTAGGTTTGTACTCCATGACAAGTCTGTCTAGGAAAGCTGCTTTTCTCCTTGAGTCTGTTCCCAGAGCATCTTGTCTGTATTCAATGAGAAATTACAGGAGCATATAATGGTTGGGGTTGGAATGGACCTCTAGTAATCATCTGGTCCAACGCCCCTGATAGAACAGGTTCCCTGGAGGAGTTTGCACAGGATGGTGTCCAGGCTGATTTTGAATATCTCCAGAGAAGGAAACTCCATGGGTGCTCTGTGCAGCCCGTTGCAGTGCTCAGTCACCCTCACAGTAAAGAATTCTTTTCTCATGTTGAGATGGAACTTCATGTGTTCCAGTTTGTGCCCCTTGTCCCTTGCTATGTCGCTGGGCAGCACTGAAAAGATCCTGTACCCATCCTTTTGACCCCAGCCCTTAGGATACTTCTGCGTATTGATAAGACTCCCCCTGTGTCTTCTTCAGGCTAAACAGAGAGACTTGACAGCCTTTCCTCATAATGGAGATGCTCCAGTCCTCGTGAAACATGGAATCATAGAATTTCCTGAGGAAGGGAGTTGTTGTCCACCAGGATTCCCAGGTCTCTCTCTGCAGAGCTGCTTTCCATCAAGTCAATCTCTGCTGGTACATGGGGTTATTCCTCCCTAGGTGTATCTCACCTGAGAACATGATAGCTCTTTGTGGACTGAAATCAGCTTTAGTTAAATCAGTCTTGTAAATGGCCCTTGTGATCAATGAACTGAACAGAAAAACCTCTAATCAACAGAGAAGATGTCTCTGAGGCTTGGACTTCTAAAATTAGAGGAGGAATGGAACCTTAGTTATTACACTGCGGATTTTGGCACGTTCATGGAAATAATTGTGACAGCAGAGATGTAAACCTGGAGTTAAAACTGGAGATGTGAAGACTGCAGTGTCAGATATGCTAATTTCTAGAAGGGGTCTGAAGGGACTAAACTGTACTTACTGCATTTAATCTGTGTTTCTTCTGAAAAAGAAAAGGATGTGCCTTTTTTTTTCTTTCTTTCTCATTGGCTTTCGAGTTAGCTTTCAGTCTTCATAACTTATTTGGAGTACAAGAATGTTCCTGAAAAAAAAAAATTCTTTGATTCTTACGGTGTTGCTTCAGAGACAGAGTAACAATTGGAGAATGAGAGAAACATTTAATCCAATTCACTGACAAGGCCTAGCAGGGTCTTTTTTTCACCACATTTCTCTTTCTTATGTGTTGGGTGGTATGCATTCTTAGAATACTGCCTTGGGGAGTTCTTGGGCTGAAAAATACCTGCTTGGGAAGGTCAGAGTACTATCCTTGAAACATTTGCAAAAAGTTACTGAGAAATGCAAACCTGTACCAACAGACTTGCTACACAGGTGCCATTCATCTACTACAAATACTGAAAATGTTTGTAGTAGACCTCCATACTTTATTTGTCTAGCTTTTAGGAAGGTTCAAGCTGCTGGAACCCTTGGTTCCATGTTTTCTTTACATACATTTGATGGAAATGGGAGTTATACCTAAGGCTATTAGTGCACAAGGGGAGTGTAATAAGAAAATATTAATTGTTGTTGATGTTTCTAAGTTTGGTATCTGGTGCTTGTTGTCTTTGTTTGCAGGTCTTGAAGGACTCAGAGTGCTTCTGCAGCATATGATCCCACACTGTTCACTGTCTTGCGAACTGACACTGACAGTGTCTCAAAATATCATACACACACAAGATGCCTGGTGTAGTAAAGGGGTAGGAAAAATATGGGTTTGGAACAGTCACCTACACTTAGAGCATCCCATTTCAAAGGAGAATGAGCATGAATATAAGCATAATTCCTCTCTGAAGGTGACTGGGAGCTGTGCAGGCTGGCAAGATGGTAACTAAAGGCTAAAGAGTTAATGCTTTGCTAGTGGAAGGAGATACTACTTATATTCATTTGC
This sequence comes from Vireo altiloquus, assembly GCA_013396875.1. Classification (NCBI taxonomy): domain Eukaryota; kingdom Metazoa; phylum Chordata; class Aves; order Passeriformes; family Vireonidae; genus Vireo; species Vireo altiloquus. The sequence goes on along the minus strand of VZRF01005649.1, from coordinate 249,229 downwards.
ATGGTTGGGAGCAAGCCTGGACTATTCGTATGAAATTACTCCAGCTTTTGACTTCTGGCTCTTATCTGTTCCACCAGACTTTCTCTCATGACCCCATCTTTTCCCACTCATCCGAATTTCCTGCCAAAAGAAGAGTGTGCAAGGGAATGCTGTCTGCTGCTGCTCGTGCTGTTCCTCCTTGACGAAATAATGGTTTGCCTTCAGGCTGGAGGCTAGCAGTAAACTGACACAGGAATGGTATTGGGCTTTTTGTTCCTTGTGCTCTCTGTTGTCCATACTCATGATGTCCCATTGATGATAGCAGCAGTGGGGACTCTAAAATAGACACGAATCCTCAAGCTGGGGAGTATGCTTTGAAGTGGCGGGTGGCCTTGGCTGAATTGTCTGCTGTTAAGCTCCTAATGTTGCCATGGATGCAGCAGTGGGAGCAATATGGGAGAGGGGGAATGGCTCTCTGGTCCAAAGTAGCTTAATACTGTAGGCAAAATCCAGCAGCAGCAGAGGGGAGTTGATCCAATTTATATGAGCTGGGAAAGGAGCTGCTTAGTTGTGCTGGCTGTCCTTGATAGCTGAGGACAGTTGGTGTACTTGCTAGATGTATATAGGGTTGTGTCTGCCTCCTCTGCCTAAGGGCAGGTGCGGTGGCAATATACTTGACAACTCACGAGGTGCCATATCATTAGCCTGTAATCTGCAGTGACTCACTGTGGGCCTTCTGTGCTGGACTCCCCGAGTGATCTAGCCAGAGTTAGAGTGCTTTCAGGTCACACAGGTCTCTCAGCACTGTGTCCTGTTGATCCTAAATGAGCACAAATATGTGGCATGTTGTAAACAGGGCAAATGCGTTCAGTTGGCCACTGCCTTCGTCCTCATTACCATGAACAACTCTGTGAATCACTGCCTTACACAGCTCTCCCCTCTCGGAGGGTGCACTGGATCCAAAGAGTGCTGGAAGTCTCTTCCTCCCTTCACCCTGACCTGCCTGCATGTCCCATGGAGAGACAGGGAGGGTGCAACTCTGACCTTCCATGCTATGTCCGTCCTCCCATGTCAAACAAGTTCTGCAGAGCTCGGTGACTCCTTCTCTCATAGTGCCAGAGATTCCTTTGCTCTTCCACCCACAGCTCCCCATGCCACGAGTTAGGAGTTACAAACACACAGGAGAGGGTTTCTGCAGCACAGAGTCTGCTCCACAAGGGAACTGCAGCTCTTTGGTAAGTATCCAGAGAGGACTGGTGCCTCTGTGTTTTCACAGCAAAGAGAAGAAATCCATGCAGGCACACCCTCAGCTCTTTTCCATCTCTTTTGCAGTGTAAGAATGTGGGTCTGCCCAGTGATACCCTAGCATGGGCCACCACCAAAGTTCCAGCTCTCTGAGAACCAGCCAGTAAGCAGGCCTTTGCAGAAGTCCTCTACATCTAGTGAGGGGCTCCTCTAGTCCCACTGATCCTGCCTATCTCTTCTCCTGTCAGTGACTGTGAGGAGAAATTTTGTGTCTGACACAGGAAATATGATTATTTCCCAGGGATGTGGTGTGGGGCTATTCACTGGTGTTCTGGACCTTTGCCTTTGCACTCAGCACAGGAGAAGGAGAACTGGGATATACCCATTTCCCTGGAAGAATGGGATCTCCAGCAAGACACCAATCAGTATTTCCAGTTTCAGCTAGTGCTCATTGCTATATGGGAAGAAGAGCAAACAGTGGGAGCAAGAATACTGAATTTCCACCTTTCACTAAGTGAATGGTTTCAGAACAAGTTGTTCCTGAGTTATCACATCAAAGGCTTCAAACTATCTGCAGCACAAACACACCCACTTTAGGCAAATGAGCTTTTTGTTCACTCAAAACTCAGCACTTCATTCAAGTATCAGCTTTTCCACATCCTATCGTCCCTGAAGCTATGGATGTATAGACTAATCCTGCTATGAATGCTGAAAAGGCCTTAGTCAAATGCTGAATTCCTCTCTCGAGCAATGTCTTAACAGGAGCAGAATGGTTTGTTGCAACCTCAGATGCTCAGATTTGGAAATTGGACATAGAAGAAACTGAGGTGCTCAGATTTGTTCGAGTAGGGTCTGGCTCCAAACCTGTCGCACATGAAGGGAGCAACATTCTAGACTTGCTGGTACTGGAGAGGCTTCAACAATCTAACTCTTGACAGCAGCCCAACAGCAGCTCACACAAATCCTGCCATGCTTAAAGGTAAGAGCATAGCTTATGAGGAAAGCCACAGGGCTTGTGATAACCAAGATCCACTAGTCAGGAGAACTGGGATGAAATTTATCTGGGCTTCCAAGATAAGAATTGGATGTTACAGAGCAGGCTTTGCACACAACACACTGGATGGCTGCAGCTGTCCCTTCGAGATTTCTGTGGACTTGAAATCTCATAGGGGGACAGTGAGAGGCATGTGCTAATCAGAGACCTGTTCACATAATCTTGTGGCTGCAGAGAGCTAACTGCTTTGCAATCTCTTATTTCCATCTCCCTTCAAACTTAATCTGAAAACACCTGCTCAGATAACCCTCTCTCCCCGCCTGCTCTTGTTTGCTTGATATATGAAGCATTCAAGTAATTCTTTGTATGAGGTTTCAGCGATACTTGTCTTGCTGCATTCTGTTGCTTGCCTAGCACTGGTTGTAGTGCATCACGAGGCCATCTGCAGGAGACCCATCACTCAGTGTAGAACCAAACTGAACCGTGCTGCAGAGTTTTGTTTCCATGCATTGTGAATGAGTTGCGCCAGGGCAGGTACAGAGAGCAGAGTAAGAAAGGAAAACCCTGTCCTTGCACTCTGAGGTAGCTATGTCCTCTCACACTAAGAGTTTACAGATGCTTCCCATAGAAAATGGGTATGATGACAGGCAACTGCCCAGATGGTGGGCTTGGACTTATCACCATGCACACACAAGGCTTCATGGCAGTGGGATGTGTGCCAGTGGGAGAAGCATCCCTGCTGAACCTGGTCTCCAGGGTCAGCCATCCCTGCTGGCTCTGGGACAAGTCAATCTCTCTGTGCACCCATGCAGGCTTGTTTCTGGTGCTCTGTCTTCTTCTTTTTAGCGATACTGAAAACTCTGGAAACAAAATTCCATCCCCTGAGAGCAGGCCAATTCAGCTGCAGATTCCTTTGCGCCTCTGCCAGCAGTGCACACCAAATGCAGAGCTTGAAAGAGTTGCAGCATCCAAGTCTCTGCTTCTATTTCCTCCGAACTCTCCAAGTGATTCTTCTTTCAGGATGAAATTGCTCACACTTACTCTAAGCCCAAAGGATTTGTTTAGGAGTTGTTAGGGGGTTTCTGACAAAATTGATCTGGCTATTTCTGAGTTACACAAGGGCAGAAATATTTTTTAAAAGGAAGCTGAATATATTTTTAAGAAATATTATAAAGATCAAGCTTGTCACAGATTTAAAAAAATGGATTTTATTTTCATATATATTTGAATCTATTAGTAGCTGTGTTTTTCAGAAGTTAGTGAACTAGTTAAGCCCTTGACTAGTGAACTCAAAATGAACTACAAGCAGCACATATCAGTAAAACTGTTTTTTTCTTCACAAACACCATGGGAGTGAGGGATTGCAAATAAGAATGTAACCATACAGCTGGAAGCTGTATTTCAGAAGCATTTTCCACTACCCTTAATTTTGTCAGCATGATTTTGAGCTCAGCTTCAGTGACCCTCTCCACCCGCCCACACGTGTGTGACCTACTCAACCGCGCTTCTTCCCAGAGCGCGACTGCTCTGCCCTTTCCTGTCCCCACGGCTCCCCACCACCATTCCCACTGACACCACGTGGTTCAGCAGCAGAGAAAAGATACAGGGACACCTTTTTCAATGTGCAGCCACAGGCTGCAAAAACACCAGTTCACGTCAGGTCTGGATTAATGATTCCTGAAGCGAGCTATTCACTCACAACTTAGCTAAGACTGTTCAGTCAGGCTAGAAATTTTATTAATGAAAGGTTAAAATGGGAATCTTTTTCCACTAGAAAATACCGACTTGTAAAAAAATAATTGCCTGAGGGATTCATTTGGTATGTTTAAAAATTTCAAGGAAAAAGCATTTTCAAATACTCTTTTAGAAGCTTTTCGTCAGAGTGAAAATACATGCCAAGTACAGCAAAGGACTGAGGTTTTTTTCATTCAGGTTTTAAAAGTGATTAAAATAGAATGTGTTCAGTAAAACATATTTTGGATTTTCAAATTCTTCAATTTAATTTGAGAATTAAATTCCTATTCATTTTGGGCTGAGGAAAATAAATATTAATCAGCATGACATTTATCTTGCATGCTTAGGATATGACAAACGGAGCATGCTCTGTCTGCAGAACCTTCTCCTTCCTCTTATTTGCCAAGAACTTTTGAACTAGTCCAGTTTTTTGCAAAACAGTATGGAGAGAAAAGAAAATTCTACTTTCTCTTGATGCAAAGATTATAATGTGAAGCACCTGTTACTAAAATACAGAGAAGCTTCTTGCAGCTGAACATTGCCCAGAGGAAACCAGACTTTGCTAACCATCATGAAATGTGTGAACGTTGTGTTCTGGGGCTGCAAGAATGACTTCATACCCAGCTCTGATTTGGTGTGCTTGAATTAGGATGGATTCCAGGAGTTACAGGTGAGGATGGCACTGCTGAAAAGAACCATTAATATGGTTCTTAAAAGAACCATTAATATAATCAGGAAATATATCTTTGGTTGACTGTAGCAGCAGAATTAAAGTGCCTTTGTCTGAAGGCATGTGTTTGTAAAGAAGATATAACCTCTGTAAATACACGACTTCCTCAAAGTTGTACATGTGACTAAGGAGTCTGTGCTGCTTTCTGGGTCTGCTCTGCTTCATGATGTTGGACAAGCTGTTTCCCTTCTTTCCTTTTGGATATCTTTGTTAGGTGATGTGGACTCTCACTTGCATGTTTATTCAGCATCTATCACAGTAGGAGGCCATGGATGTGACTGTAATACAAACAGCACTGACAAATCTGTGTTTCCATGGTAGGCTAGAAATCTCTTCCTTCTGTACCAAATAATGGCAAGGGTAAAAAGTACTTACTTTACATCCATAGATCAAAAACCTTCCTGAGCGCTTCCTGTAAAAGCTTTCCTGTAAAGTGGCACTGACTTAAATTGTGCTATGTGAATTGGCAGCCGGTTGTGGTCTGAACTTTTATCTCCTGGATGCTAATTTTATGAACACTGTCAGTTTCTGTGGGAAGAAAGATGGTAAATCTTCTGTACACTTTTCCAAAAAAATAAGGACACATCTGTTGGTTGCTATGTCCAAAGATAAAGAGCGGCAGTGATTTTTACCCGGTCCAGCTTACCAAAATCCACTTTCTGCAAAAAATTCCAAAATTCAGAAGAGCTGTTCCATGGTGGAAGACCAATCCTTTGTAGTACATACATGAATCACTGTTTGCCAAGAAAAAGAGAAGGCATCCTCCTCCTTAAAAATATAACGTGGCTTTCCCTTCACTGCATTTTAGAAAAGTGCAAACACATACTACATCCAAACCTTTTGTGCTCAGCTGGAGAAACACAGGTACAGCTCTTGTTGTGCCTTTAAACCTGGTTCCTTGGTGTTCTCGGAAGAGACTCCAGACCATGGTGTGGGTCTGCTTCCACTCGGCCACCGGGATGACTCCCAGAAGGAGTGCCTCTTAGAGCTGGTCTGCACACACGTATGCCCTGGGCTTCACATCGTACCTGTCTTCCTCTGGATTAAATTGCTCTCCGTGAAAAATATTCGGCAGTTTTTCCTCATCAAAGTCAAGGTTTTTGGATTCCCAAATAGAAAGCAAGAATTCCCAAGGGAGTCCTTAGGCATGAATACCAGCATGATAGGTAGAAGAGCTTTGCAAGACAAGAGAAAAAGCTGTTAAGTCTCACCTTTTCTTGGCTTGGTTAAGAGCAATTTATTTCTCTGCTGTGACGCTTGTTTGGGGCACATAGTGCTTTTTAAGCACTGCCATCAAGTTTTCTTAGTTTGAAGCACCTGAGTCTTGAGGGAAACATCAGTCTTCCAGGACTGCTACTGTCTCTCTTCCAAACACAGTTCAGAAAATGGATTTTTTTCATGACAATCTTCAGTACTGTTGGAATAAAAATACTGCAGCAGCCTTTAAGCATAAACTTCAGCCTCATCTTCTTTTCAGCAAATTGAAATTCTCTTCTCATGCACTATAACCTGTATATTACTTCTTGATCTTGATGTTGTTGCCTCTAGGCTGATGTCTTTTTATACCCAGCCAAGTGCCCTGGACAATTGACTTCCTCCTTCCTCAACACCAGGGCTTTCTTTGTTTCCAAATAAAGAGAAGACAATACTGCCTTTTTGCTGGGCTTGACTACCACCACTCCACAATCACAGACCACAATATTTTTCCAAAGGTATGATTATCTCTATTCCTCAATTCCATATTTGAAGACTTCTCACAGGGTTACTCTGTCCCTTGTGTTGTTCCAGACCGTCAGATATGGGGCAGAAGTGTTTAAAACTCTGTGCATCTCTAAAAGCAGAAGTGCTCCCTCTGGACTCAGGAAGAGCAGGGACACTCTCCATCCTTCCTCTCCCAGAGTGTCACCACCCAAGCATGTCTCAGATCTTCACAGGGAGCACAGGATTACCCCTCTCGCAAACCTCACTTTCCCTCTTAGGATGACTCTGACTGTAGTCGTCCCAACATCTCCCTGCAGTGTTGCTGAGAAAGGAACCACATGCTATTTTGATGATTAGATTCTAGCTTAGAGTTGCAGGAAAGGGCTGAAAGATCCATCTCCCTCTTGAAGCTGGATGGATGAACTGAAGCAGCAGACAGAGCCTGGAGGGAGAAAAGAAAGAACTGGTATGAATATTAATACATATAAAATATATACTATGTGATGCATCTCTCTTCTCACACATCCAATGATCATCTATCCTCCCTCACTCCCCTCCCCTCCGCTCTGCTTCACTATGTCTATGGAGTAAATGTTGGATTTACATTTTCAGTCTATTTAAATCTCTCATTTTTGCTGCAGTGTAGCAGGGGAAAAGCCTTAACTCTCTGTTTGCTGTGCTGTATCTGTCAAGCAGTGGAGGAAAGCAAAGCTTTCCTCCAAGGCCTTCAAATGTTTCTGCAAACTTTTGGTCTTTATTCCCTATAGTCCCAGCTGGGCAGAGGCCACTGAATCTAGCTGCACATGTACTGCAATTTTATTAATCCAATACCTTTTTACCAGCCCTTTATGGCTTTAAAATCAAATGTTTACAAAACTGCATGATTACCAGTTAGCAGTTCTTAGAATCTTTGCAACAGAAGTCCTTCTGCACCTCTTGGCCTTCTGCAATGCTGAAAAGTGTTAATATACTGGAGCATACATTTAAAGGAAAGAGGTTTTGTGATGTAGCTGAATTTGCCAGCTACTTGTCTGGGAGATCCCAAGTGGAAACAATGTGAATTTATTTTGCATTGAGCCTTCTTCCATGGGCTGTCAGGGCATGAGCTGTAGATGTCAGCCTGATCTATAGCAGTTCCTGCACTTGTAAATTCTGGGATAAATGCAAAAACCTTCACATTCTGCCTGAATAGAAATTTTTGGGCAAAAGTGCTTCTATGTCTGAATAGAGTGATGCATCATAAACCTGACAGCTATTTTGTTCTGTGCTTGTATTCAGGAGACCTCTTCTTGGTCATGCAATAGGACATTTGTGAGTTTTCAGGAATGGCTAGCAGAACCAGGAACAAAAAGTAAGTCCGGGGCTAAAATAATTCATATGATTCAGATTCCGTTTCCAACTCGACTAAGCAAAAGATGAATCTAGTGAGAACCTCAGCATTGGCTTCCATCGTTCTTCTTGCTCTTGGAACCTTCCTTAAAGCCACTGCATGCAAAAGGGGAAAGGACATGGCTGGTGTTAGGTAGATGTGTCTTTGAGGCCACGCTGGAAGCTTTTACTGGGATTGGGGGGAACATTCTATCAAGAAATCAGTGAGAGATATTACAACTTAAATTATCAAGAATGCAATAGGAAGTGTTGAATGGAGCACGTGTTTTGCAAGACCAGAAAGCATCTCACAGGCTGAGTGATGTGGTCAGGCACCAACACTGAACACTGTCCCAGCAGTCAGCAGGAGGGCTTCAGGCACAGGCAATCGGCCATTTGTCCCTTTCCCACTTTTGGTATGGAAATGGGGACAACTAAAATAACCTGTTCCCAATCTGGAGGACAGGGTGCTGCCAAGGAAAGGCTGATGAGTGACTAATGCTCTGACAGCTGCACCATAGTACTGTGTGACATGGTCACAATTGTATGGCTCAGTGGGAGTGGGTGGCAGGGGTGGGGGAGGAAACCAGGGACCTTGTGCAGTGATTGAGAGATCCTGCAGACCTCCTAAATTCCACTGTTGCACTTCTCCACATGCAGAGACAAAAGGAAGCCAACAAGCTTGTCTGTCACCTGAGAGGAGCTTGGGCTCTGAAAGGCTGCTTCTCTCTCCATGGCACAGGGTCAGGTGAGGAGCAAGGCACTGCTGCCTCCCCTGCCAGCCAGAGCGCACACAAACCAATCCTTCCTGAACATCTGCCTCAGATATCTACTTTCCACACTGGCCTGAAGGTAGGAGAAGGTGGACTCCAAATATGAGGGCTGCTGTATGGTCACCTGGGAGGTAGGATCTTTGGCTTGTAGGGAAATGAGAGTAGGTCCTAAATTTTTCACTGATCTCCATTTTCTCCCGCTGCCAGAGTTTGCAATGAACCCTTCCAGAAGGTGCTGGTATTTAAGATGTAATTTTGGCATGCTGGGTTACATTGCACAATGGTTCTTGTATTGTGGCTGCACCCAGCCTTTGCCTGCTGCATTGCAATAATCTTCTTTGCAGATATGCAAGAGCAGGTGGGTGGTAAGTCAAGTTCTGAGGCAGTCACTCACAACTAAAATATCTCACAAAATAAAATATTTCTTAGACTCGTCATCCCTCATAGATCACTGCCTAATATGTGTGCTGAGTGTGGAATGGGCTTTCTCTGCACCACTCTGGGACAGGGCTGTTAAAGGCCTGTGTAAAATACACATGCAAGGTGAATTGTGAAGTGGGAGGAGGAAGAGGGTGAATTAAGGTTCCCCAAACAGGCTTAGGCCTAAGTGTTTGCTAACAAGCCAGAGCTTAACTTGGCAACACTAATAACGCTCTTTTATGGTAGGTTTATATATGAGCAAGAGGGAAGATGAATCACATTGCAGAAATAAAGTCAAGCACTCAACGATGTTGAGAATTGGCTTGGCTGGTTAGGGAAATAAAGGGCTCTTCAATCAGGGAGCAGAGAGCTAATTGTCTCATTAGCTTATCTGCCTGGGTTGTATTCCCCTGAGGACAGGGTGGGAGATGGAAAGGAGACAAATGAAATAAATGAAGCAGTCCTCTGGGAGGAGGATTTTCCACAAGAGCAAGGGCTAGTGGCTGTACTGCTGCACGTCTGCCTGCAGTGGCTCCAGGGCTTGGCTGTTTCTGAGGTGAACCTTGCAGGTGTTGGGGAACAGCCTGGAACAAAAGAGCTGGGAAGGGTTAAAGAAGCATGACTTGGGAGAACTCTTCCCTCTCTGCTGCAAGCTTCCCTACCCGACTCTTTCCTCATGTGTTTTTAGCACCTTAACATCGTGGTACTGTGGTTTTCGTATTGAGAAGTATTTAGCAGACTTGAGAGACCAAGCTAAAAGTACTACCTCCGGAATAATCCCAGAACCTCTTGGCAAAGCCACTGGGGATCAGCTTGCACTGCCATATAGCATCCTGGGAACCATAGTACCTGTGTGATATTCCCATAATTCAATATATAGCCTTAGGTTTTACCGTTCATATTGTGCTTGATCCTGCAAGATGTTCTAACGCTACTCTAATACTGGGGAGCAACGTAACGCAAGGGGCCTTTCCATCATTTTTAAAGTAAGATCTTTGCACCAGCAAGTTTATGTTCAGTGAGACATATCATCTGTGTTTTTTCATGCCTACAAATCTACTTACATGCTTCAAATGACTTCTTGCTTTTTTTTTTTTTATTTTTCTTTTTTTCCTCTTGGAAAAGGAGTATTTCCAGGGTTGCTTCAGAGCTTCCAGAGAAGGTGTTGGGTGCTGAATCACAAGATTTATTCTGCCACTAGAACGAGCAGCAGTGTCTTTTGGAATAGCTGCTCTTGTGAAACTTCCTTGCAAATGCTCTGTTAAAACTGGAAGGAAGTGAATTTTAAGGGCTGTGCTGTTCTGCCTACAAGCCCTGGGGCGTTGGGAAGAGGAGTTATCAGGAGATGCACTCTAATACAGACCTTCACCCAGCTTAGGAGGTTTTCTGAATACCAGCCTGCTGAATTTAAGCTTGCTCCTGAGATAATATGGCATTAGTCCCTGTGGGTATCATCTTATAAACTTATAGGGAAATAGAGAAATAAAAGGAACTCTTGTCGATACCAGTAACTGTGAGTCAGGCTTTCTATGAGTCAATGGATGCTGACTGCTGAGATAATTCTCTGACCTACATGTTTGCTGTGGAACCTGGAACTGCATCCAAGCTCCTGGTGTTATCCACCATAATCATTAAGCAGCCCAAAATCATCCTGAAATGAATGAAGATGTGGCTTCCTAAACCCTGGACTTAGGGATGTCTTGTAGTGTTGCATTGCTGGAATATCACCAGGAGGAGGATTGTCTTCAAAACATGACTTGATTACAAAAAGAAAAACACCTTTGAAAGAATTTGTGCTATTTCTGGTTTGAAATACTTTCCTGGTTTGGCTTTTAAATATGTAAGAAACCAAACTATTTCCCTTGATAAAACCTGATAAACTGCTTATTTGATGTGAAATTTGGTGTTCTGTTAGGGGGTGGCAAGTATAAGGTGGGGATCCATTAAACCTGAGGCTGCTCACAGCAGGAACTCATTTGCTGTCCAATTTCACTGATTCGATCAAGTCTGTAAAAAGCTTCCACCCTTTTAAGAGCTGGGTGCAAAAAATCCATCCAGAGATTGGACAGTGCTTAAAAATGTAACCGTGGTCTCAGAGCAAACATGCCTTAGGACAAGGGCTTATGGAAGATTTTCTCGGGGATGTCATCCTCAGCCATTTTGCTTACTGGGATCTGGTGTATATGAAAGTTATGTTTTGAAAACCAGGGTGCCCATCCTGTGGATGTCCCTGGAACAGAAGGGATGTCTACAAGGGAAGCTAGTGAGCAGTAACTGCGTTGCCCTCTCTTCCCATGCTGACAGCCTCTCAGAGGGATATGTACCTGTTTCTATGCCATCTGCCAGTTTCACTGTTTTCTCCCTGCTCATGTATGTGTCTGTTTCTGTCTCTCTAAATCCCTTTGCCTTTTCCAAAGAGGAAAATGTCATGATAACAGGGTGTGTGGGGGTAATATAGGCTTTTGGAGTCTGCAACCATATTGGGCTGTCATCCAGCCCACCACTGATCTCAGAGGGAATGAATTCACCATCTGCAGAGAGTCCGTGTCTCACTGCAGCCATCTGTTAAGCTCCCCAGCCCACTTGCACTCTGAACAATGGCAGTGCCTTTCAGAAAACCTGTAGGAGATCTTCCCTCCCTCCTTTGGGTGACGGTGCACTCCTTTGAAGACGAGGATCTGTGGTTCTGCTACAGACTCAGCTTTTTGTGGCAGAAAAAGTATTTGTGCTCCCAATCTGTGCATTGTAAAGAGCATGGAGAGTTGGGCATGGGTACCTTGAGGGTACTGAGTCTCTGGGACTGCTAACTTTCTCATCATCTTTGGACTGGGGAAGATCTTGTAACCTGCTCAGCTTACCATGGTTCTTCTCAACCTTCTGTTTGAGAAGGACAAAACAACATGAATAACACCACCATCAGCAAAGGTCCTGCTCTCCCTTACTTGGAGAAGACACCACAGGTAAAATCTTGGCAGCACCATGCTGTTGACTTCCAAGTGAAACTGATGCACAGGCCCTGCCTACTGTGTTATTCTGGTCTGTGCTTCAATGGGAATCATTTATCAACCAGTGTTTTCATTCCTGTAAGCACTTCTATTTACCTCTCACGCTGTAAAATGCTGGGCAGCAGGGTGTAAGTACTCAATGATCTCCAGTGTCACAAAGGCAATCTAGATATGGCCCTTATTAAAAGGCTCAGTCTGCCACAAGCTTATGAAACCAGGCTATTTTTTCAGAGGCTCTTCATTAAGGGATGACTTAATTCAGGCATGTATTTTCAAATTGATTACTGCACTGGCCAGTCATCTGCTTCGCCTTCATGGAGCTAAATCAGAAATTTGCTTTATCTGGCTGTGGCTTCTCTCCAAAGGCAAGGGCTTCATCTGGACCTTACACCAGAAAGCTGAAAGAGCTTCAGACAGGGCTGCCTAATTCCCCTCCTCCCACGTGTCTTCTTGGCTTACCTCAGCTGCCTCCTGAGAGCTGCTGCCACTTCTGAAACCACGTGATCCCTGGGTTTGCAGGGTGTTCCCAGATTTGCTAGGTAATTCCTGTCTTCCTCCACCCACCCACACATTACTTGCCAGACTCTGAAGGAAAGAAGGAAAACTTCTCAATTAACATTTAAGAGAGACACTTCCCTTTATTTCACTAGAACAGGGATTTGCTCTTTTTGCCATTGTTCCACCACCTCTGTCCTTTGGTGGAGTCCAAGTGGGAAGAACTTCTCTTTTTTATCATCTCACCTGCTGCTACATAACCTTTGCAGTCTTCATACCAGCCCCAGGGCAGCTGTCTTTCCAAATTCTGGTTTGGGAAATGAAGTCCTCACAGAAGATAACAGAGGGAAACAAACTCAGTTATGAACTGAAACAGGGAAGGAAAATCTGTTGCCAGCCAGGAACAGGGCTTTGCTTGCAAAGGGGAGGGTGCCCTGATAGAGATGTCTTCTGCCACTGAATGCTACTGTAAACAAGGAAGTTTACAGTCAAAATGTTCTGTCAAAGAGCTGTCAGGGAGTCAGACAAATATTTAAAGAAGCAGATTTCCTCCTGAGGGTGAAGAAACACTGCTCAGCACTTAACAGTGCAGCTTGGTAGCTCCCAGTCCTGGGGAAACATATTCTTGTGGCCCCTGTATCCAAAGGCCAATGAGAGAGAGAAAGGAGGTGAAAACAAGAAAATAGCCAAATAATTCCTACACCCAAGCAATCATGCATGGACTATAGCTATAGTGAGTCTTCATAGAAACAGGTCCTTCTCTCTACAGTCTTCCTGGGGAGATGTGGGTGTGCATGTAGAAGATCACCCCCTCTGCCAGCCACCCTCTGCAGGGAGGCAAAGTTGCATGCAAAGAGGACCTCAGAGGGCCATTGGATATGCACCATTACCTTGGGAAGTACTCAAAGACATTCCCATCGATTTACATGAAGATTTTTCCCAAGCCAGACACTGAAGCTTGTTCATACACATGAACATTCTGAAGGGGTCTCTTTCTGTAGAGTAAGCAACTTTGTGTAAACAAAGGGGCAACATCTAAAATCTCCAAAATAAATTAATTTCTGAACTTATCTGAGCAAGTAGGACAAAACCATTGGTCTCAACAGACCTGCCAGGTAAGCAAATTGCCCTGTATTTGATAAGCTGCTCATGCAGCCTAAGCAGCTGAAATCCAGGTCAAAGCTACACCTATGCCCTGGCTCAGAAGTACTGATCTAACTCTTGTCTGCTTGGGACACTGGGGTGTGACCCAACCAACCAGCTATCCAGGGAAGTGAAGGAAGGATGCCCATATGCTCTGCAAATGCCTTTCTGCACGAGATTTCCCTTCTCCCAGACATTTATTTGAACCTCATGCTTTCCCCAGCGCTTGCAAGGGAAACACGGATGCGAGCCTGGGCTCTCTCCTCTGTAAGCATCGGTTGTGGGAAATTTAAATATTGTCCCCTTTGGCTATGCTGTCTGTGGAGATTAGTAATCTTCTCCCTTCCCTGCCTCCCCCCATGTGAGAGCCTGGTGCTCCACCTCCTTTCCAAGCGACTGACCTAGTTCTCCCTGTCCCCAGGGATGGGTTATGCATCCAGGTCCATCCCATGCCAAAGGCTGGGCCAGCACAGGGGCAGGATGGATGCTGCCTGTGGATTGGTAACACAGGCAGCAGCAGCAGCAGCAGCCACAGCAGCACAGTGCACACAGATTGAAAGTGGATTTGAATATGGGCTCTTGAAAAATATGAGATAGCGCACAATATGTTTTCCTCGGTGCTGTAATGTATTTCAAACAGCTCACTTCCATCTCCTGCACTTTAATTAGCATGAAAATTGGCCAGTTCCACAATCCCTTTAAATACATTCGTTGTGTTACCAAATATATTTCAACAGCAGTTACATACAGGGAGGCCAGGGCCTGGGGGTGGGACACAAAGCACTCCCCATTTTGATCTAACTCATTACTAACCTGTTTTGTGGCCTCTGAGAAAGCAGGCAGGTTCAGGTTCAGTTTTTGGTGGAAATGTCTCCAGGGAAAAGGTAAGTACATCAAACAGTGCTTTTGGCTGCTGGGCTGAAGGGCTGTAATATGAAGGCAGGAGAAAAATAAAACTGTTCACATCCTGCACTCTCCCTAACCTGAAGGAAGGCTATGGAAGAAGCTGTCAGGATACTCTCTGGTCCCGGGGATAGGTTCCTCCATGATCCCCCAGCTATCACTCCAGCCAGCAGGATGATCTCCAGAATATATCTATCTGCTGGAATCACAATGAGAGGCTGCTGCAGGAAGGAATTTCTCATCAAATGTATTCTTGGGTTCTGTTAGGTAGTGAAAAACAACTCCTCTTGTCTAACCCCAGACTAAGACTGTCTCCAGGATTACAATTTCCAGTGTCTCTAAAATGGCTGGTATGTTGTTCACACATATTTTCCCGCCATAAATTGTGCCCCAATCTTGCTGGCTTCCCCAGAGTCGGGGCTACAATGTGGACTGAGGTTCCTGGGTTTGCCCCAAATGTAGCTATGCTGACACAACTGAGAGGAGCAGCCCAGGGCTGTGAGGGCAGGAAGGTATGGCAGCCATCACAGCAGCTGGGAGATGCTGTGCCTGAGCGTTTTGTGATGGCAGTCAATTCAATCAGATGAAAGGGTTCCCCTTTCTTTGTTGTACTCTAGAGGCACCTCTTCTGCCTGTGGGTAAAATCCAGCATTGCCTGTGCCTTTTCAAATGTGCTCCAGGCTCCAGTTTGCAGTCACTCTCCATCTCTGGGCCAGTCTTTTCCTCCTCCATGCACTCCAGGAACCCCTAGGCTAGTTATTTTTACCACCAGACCCTATTTCTCTCCTTTCCCAACCCATGGTGTTTCACAGGATGTCAATGGGTTGCCTTGCCTTATGAGAGGCTGAGAAGGGTCCCTGGTGATCCAAGGATTGGTGAGAACACCTGGCTGGGGATGCCATGGGCACTGTCCCCTCAATTGCACGTGGTGAGGAACACGGGCAGTAAGGAGGGGGACAGACTTTGTTCTACCTGCTAGAAATTGTTCTCCCCAGTCTCCTCCTGGAGATGGGGATGGGGAAAGGACGAGAGGTCTCAGGAGACTTCCTGAAGCTGCTGGCCCATGTCCCTGGTCAGACAGAATTTCCAGTAGGCTATGAAGTTGCCTCAGCAACTCCCTCCTGTATTTTCCCAGTGCTTTCAGAGGTCAAGGATGACGGAATTTATGTTTTGTTGGGATGGTGGGAGAAGGCAGAATTTTGGGAATCTTAAGGAGGAGCTGCAACTCCCTTGTAGCATCACTATATGCAAATGCAGGTAATTTCATGGAAATGTATGTAATTTTATGCAGATTTAAAAGCTATTGACTTTCTGTCACAAGATGTTGGCAGCTATGGTATTTGTTTGAGTCTTTTTCTTTCCCTTTTGAGCCTTTTTTTTCCTTTTGGAACTTAAAAGAATTAAATATTCATAGAAACATTACTGTGAGTCACAGGGAGATAGTACATCAAGCTGAAAAGTTCAGATGTGTATCCAAACTTCCTCAAAGTGCTGTGGGATAGGAAGTGGGATCTGAGAGGGGGCAGTTTTCAGATGCAGTCTGCAGAAAAGCCTTTTCTACTAGAACTTAAATTTGGGCTTATGGTGACCCAGCAACTTTTCTAAGAATAAATATGGCTTGTTCTTGTTTAGTCAGAAAGAATCAGAGGAAATATAAGTGGAAAAGCAAAAGAGAAGTTGCTCCAGCTTTTAGCACAGAAGCAAGTCACAGGCAGTGAGTGTTTTGCTGCTGGTCTCTGCAGCTTTCTTTGAATTGCCTGGAGCTGGAGGTGCTTGCTTTCAAGACTCAGGACAGTGGATGAAAGATCAGAAAGGATTTGATCACCCATGAAAAAAACAGATGTCAAAGCAGAGATTTCATTTCTTTTTTATTTTATCCCTGATCTATTTGGAGGGGTTGTTCCCTTCTCTGGAAGTTGTTGGATAAAGACCTGAATGTCTGAATAAGTATTTTAGGATAGGTGGCTTTGTGTAGTTTTAGGTGACTTATAAAACTGTGGCAGTTGCTTTTTGGAGCACTGCTCACCGTGTGGCAGAGAGATGGACTTGATGATTTCCCACCTACAGGGCATTCTCCAAGAAATCATGGGGGCCTCAGGAAGTCGCTCCCTTACTTGGATGGAAAGGCCTGAATTTTATGTTCTTACAGGCTTGATGCAAAAGTGATGTATCTTTAAGAGGTGGTTTGAGAATGGCTAACATAAATTCTCTGAAAAAGCAGTAATAGAAAGGAGGTCTTTGCAGCTGGCTGAATTGATATGAGTTAATTTGTTCCCATCTGAATGTTTGTTTTTAATGATGCTGGAGATATTATTCTGTTTTAAGACTAAAGTATTAAGCACGGTTAGAACTCTTGCCTGAATTAGTGTTTATCTGCTAACTAAACCTAATGAAAAGTAAATCATGTACAGCCAGACCTTAATAAAGCCTGGGCTCACTATATCCTTCTCCCCTTGCTTAGAGTATCGTGTATTGTCTGGCATAAACCTTGAGCTTAAATAACAGGAAAGATTTTGTTGCTTTTTTTAACATCTTGATTCAAGAGGTATCAACCACACAGTCTGTAACATTTGTCCTCTTTTGACTTTCTAGCTGGTGAGAGTTTTTAACAAGTTAAGGAATTTGCATCTTGTAGTGGATTGACCCTGGCTGGATGCCAGGCACCCACCAAAGCTACTCCATTACTCTCCTGCACAACTGGAAAGAAAAGGGGAAATAAAATATACCAAAGGTCCATGAGCTGAGATAAGGAAAAGGAGAAATCACTCACCAACTACCATTTCGGGCAAAACAGACTGAAGTTGAGAATATTAATTAAATTTATTGCTAACAAAATCAGAGCAGGATAATGAGAAGTATAATGAACCATTAAAAACACCTTCCTCTCCATCCCTCCATCCTTCCCAAGCTCCATCTCCTCCCCCTCAGCGGCACAGGTAGACAGGGAATGGAGGTTATAGGCAGTTCACCACAATCTGTTTCTGCCACTGCTCAGGGAGAGAAGTCCTTCCCCTGCTCCAGCATGGGGCCTTGGGATCTCACAGGAGATACCTCCACCACTTTCTTCAACTTGAGTTCACCCCACAGGCAACAGCTCTTCAGGAACTGCTCCAACATGGGATGAGTCCTTCAAGGAACAGCCTGCTCCAGTGTGGGTCCCACACAGGGTCACAAGTCCTGCCAGCAAATATGCTCCAGTGTGGGCTCCTCTCTGCCAGGATCCTGCTCCAGCATGGGCATCTCACAGGGTCACAGTCTCTCTCAGGCATCCACCTGCTCCAGCATGGGGCTCCTCCACAGGCTGCAGGTGGATCTGTGCACTTCCATGTAGACCTCCATGGGCACAGAGGCACAGGGGCTTCACCATGGTCTGCACCATAGGATACAGGGGAATCTCAGCTCCAGCACTTGGAGCACCTCCTCCTCTCCTTCTGCACTGACCTTGGCGTCTGCAGGGATGATTCTCTCCCATATTCTTACTCTGGTCTCCTCTGAGTAAAATCACAAACCTTATTTTTCCTCCTTAAATAGTGATCGCAGAGGCATTACCAGCATCTCTGATGGGCTCAGCCTTGGACAGCAGAGGGTCCACCCTGGGGCCAGCTGGCATTGGCTCTGCTGGACATGGGGGAAGCTTCTGGCAGCTTCTCACAGAAGACATCCATGTAGACCCTGCTCTGCTAGCAAAACCTGGCCATCCAAACCCGATACACACCTGGACCTGAACTTGAGACACGCTTGAGGCAGAGAGGTTTGTGGTGAATGGTGTCCTGGGTGGTGTGAACTGCTAAGTTTGGACTGAGGTTTTTGCCTTATATTTCAAACATCCCAGGGCTTAAATGACTCAGCTTCTGGTTTAGGATGGAGGAAATTCCTTATTGTTTAACTTTACAATAGACAGAAACTGTTCTAGCCATGAAAAACCTACCTTTTACAAAAGCTGCAGTGTTTTATTTTTTATGTCTCCATTGCCATGGAAGTTGCCACAGAATTGACCTCCTGTCTCTGAATTGTTCTTTGTTTTTGTTCCATTTTTTAAAATACATTTTCTGCTATCAAAAAAAAGCTAGAAACAAGTATTGGAATATCAGTTCAAAATAACTCTCTGCTCTAGTATTTTCCAGAATACAGCTTCAGAAACAGCAGCTCTGAATGACATGACTCTCATCACCTACCCTAATAAAGGACTAATTCTGAAACATGATGATATCATCTTCAACGGCTACTTTGCTTCTGATATTTTTTTGGTGTAAATGTCATTAAATCCTTTCTCTTCTGTTTGAGGCTAGCTGTAGCTGCCCATTTCCATCTGTGGAAACTCCTCAATTCCTACCATCCTGTCACACAATTCAAAAAATGAAATAAATCTAGTAGTATGTTGAAAATATAAGGGCTACATGTACCTATTACCTAGCCGGGATATCCTAGTGAACCTTATGTGTCCCAAAGGTTTTGTGTGGTGTTTTTACACACATGATTAGCAATCAGAAACTCTCATATACCGAATTTATTTGAATGCAATTTTCATCCCCTTGAAAAACCTTTTTTTTGTTTCTCAAAACGTTTATAGTTGTCATAGTTCTATATATGCAGCAGAAGAACAGGTATCTCTGTCCTGTCTTCCTGATACAAGTCGAATTCCAGACCTGTTTCCAGAGGTGCCCTTTGGACACAGAATATCTTTTAGGAACAGAAAAGCCTTGACACCTGTATGGCTGGTCATTGCTTGGGGCAGGCTAACACAGAGTACACCTGCAAGAGACAGGATCCCCCACACTGCAGAGTGCATGTGGGGAAATGGAGAAACGTCTGTATGACAAGTGACTCAGAAGACACCATCAAAAGGAAAAGTAACAGCCAAAATAAAACCCGCACGCTCTGTGATAAAGGCTGCTTGAAGCAGAAATGTCAGGGGTTTTGGTTGCTCTTTTTTTTACCACTGTTCCTCTTGTCTGTATTTGAATACATGTTAGTGAATGTGGGTTATTTGTTTTAAAGTCTCTTTCTTCCTTATCAAAGGCTGTCTTCTGACTTCACTCTGTGTTTTGCTGGAAAGATGCATTTAGTAATGTAAATGTGATTCTTCCCTGTGGCAGCTGCAAAGAGTGGCACAATTCTGTCTGTGCTTGCATTAGCTGCACATATTTGCACAGAAAGAGAGCAATTGATGGATGGAGGAGATGGCTCAGGGATTTTTACTGTGTTGTGCCCCCATCCTTTCAGGTCTAGGACATCAGTGGGCACCCAGCCCTGGATGAGTTCCAGTGTACAACTAGAGGAGCAGAGCAGGACAACCCAAAGCTGGCAGTAGCAGGTGAGCAGAACATAAGAATTTAGTTGGCCTTCTGAGCCTTCACAAGCCTGCAAGCATTTCTCTTTCCTAAATGTTAGTATGAACAGTTCAATGCAATGTAAATTCCTCCCTTGCATGTAGTTCCTTGGCATGCAATGAGCTAATGGAACTTAAAAGATGCACCTCACCTATCAATCAATTTTTTAAGCCTTATCTGTTTTTCCTCTGCAATGATTCTTTAAAAAAACAGACCTATTGGGCCTTGCAGGACTGGAGAAGGCTCCTCTGTCCATGCCTATCCCTTGGCACCCTCCAAATTGTCCTGTACCTCGGGGACTTCCAGCACAGCATCCTGCAACCTCACCATGGGTTTTCTTGCCAGGGTAAGCTGATTTCACTTCAGGGGACTGGGGAGCAGGATGGGCTGTTCCTTGTGTAGTGCCATTAGGATGCAAAATTCCAAATATGTGATCCTGCTGGGCTGTTGTGAGACTTCCTATGGAGCCACATTAAACGGGAACTGTAGGGACTATAAAAGATATAGGAAACCCTGTGAGAACCAGAGATCGAAGGGGTTAAAATTCCCTAGTGCCATTTCTCTGCTCCTTTTTCACTTGGGAAATCAAAGTCCCTGGGGTTTTCTCAAGGCCTACACCTGACTATAAGAATTACAGGGGTTTTGTTTTCCCTCCGGTGGGGGAATGGAAACCATAGTATGAACCTGTGATTAATCACAACAAACCAGCAGCTCATGACTAGAATACTAACTATGGAATGCACAAGCAATGCTTTTGTGATCAATCTGCAAGGGAGGTTTTTTAAAGGGAAAAAAAAAAAGCCCTGCCAAAAATGTGTTGAGTATTTTCAAATAATGAGTACATTCGAGGAAATTTTGATTTTGCTCAGGGACCATCTGCGAGCAAAGAAAGGGACTAAATTCTTTCAGCAAATTACTGGCTGCAAATTATTTTCTCAGCACTAGTTATGAATGTTGTAACTGCACAGCTGAAAATGTATTATTAAGCTGAGAACTGGGGATTTAGGGACTACAGATTGTGAATTCTTTTCTTTTAGGTGTTTTTTTAAGTGTCCCATGGCACAAGAGACACCTTCAGCTGGAAACACCATGAGGTTCAAACGGAGCACCACACGCTAAAGTGCTCCAATATGATGGACAAGGATAACTTTTAGAGCACATTCATGTGGGAGCATCTGCAGATGTGTAAGGGGTGGGGTGTGGTTACAAAAATGAACAATCTGAGCTGCTGACGTAGAAAGATGTAGTAAATAAAATATGCTTAGCAGATTTGAAGCAGGAGAATGTGATGTTTGGGGACTCGGTTGCTCAGTGCTGGGACTGCCATGGCGGGCAAAGCCCTCGGATGGGCACTTCACCAAGGACTGCTCCGAAGTTACAGAGTGAAGTGGAAGTTTCCTTGCTGGCCCCTTCATTTCACCAAGGCGGGGAGTGAGATGGATGGAATTTCAAAGTGCTCCACGGCCCATCAGTGCTGGAAGTCACTCCCAGCTTGGATACGGCTGCACCTTGCAGGTGTGTGGCTGCTGCCAGCCCTGTGCCTGGCCTTGTGCTGACCATTGTTCCCAGAAGCACCATTTAGTGAAATAAAACCTGTGACTATCCGCTCTCAGGATTCAGCTTTTTGAAATATGGGCTTGACATGGAACTGAAATTAAAACCTTAATTCTTGAAAAATGTTTTCTATTAAAGAATATACTGAGGAAATGATTTTGTGTGTGTATTTAATACCTGATTCAATATGTATTTTATTTTGATGAAAATGAAGTGTCTTTCATTTAAACTGTTTCTTCTTCTGTTATATAATGTGCCATAGAATGCATTTTCCAAAATTATCTAATGAAAAATAATCTCGTGAAAGAAAAACAGAGCTACTTTACCCTACTCCTCACTTTCTCCAAGAAATTCTGTCTAAATTGACCTAATTTCATGTCACTTTTTTTTATTTCAGTGAAACAGCAAGGCCTGCTGTATTAAGCCCTGTAATCACCACTTGCTCACTTTACTGTAACCAAAAAAAGACAAAAAATCAGATTGCATGGTGTGAAATAATCCCATTATATTTCAGTTAATTGAATCCAGGAATACTTTAATCAAGCTGGGTGTAGACCAAAATGCCTTCTTGAAGACCTTAGAGATGTTCAGATCTCAATACAAATTTTGCAGATTAGTTTGAGCTTTGGAACATCATTTCCAACTCTTGAAGCTTTGGCTGAGGCCTGATGGGTAGAGGAGTGGAGGAAAAATTATTTCACCTGTCTCAAGCGCGGCTCCTATGCCTTCCTCTGTTGTAAATGGACTTTTTACCATCAGGGACAAGAGCCTGGGCTTGCCAGAAGGGATCAGAATAATCACTCATTTCCTTACCTGAACAGATCTGAACTGGTCTTCTTCCTCATTTGGAATGTTAGTTGATTGCAGACTGAAATATTGAAATGTAACCCAAAATCCAAAATTAAGACTAATTTGTAGTCCTGCGCAGGTGATTGGGAGAATTACCAGTGACATCCCAAAGATTGCTAGTTTAGCGTGAGATGCAAGAGTTGAGGATTATGTTAAAATGGAATTCAGCAAGGCTGTGCAAAAACTTTTCTATTTGAACTCATTGTATTTACAGCCTATCATCCACACCCTCTCCCAAAGACCAATTTACCCTGCTTTTCTCTTTTTTCTTTTTTTTTCTTTTCTCTTTTCTCTGTGACTCCTCTCTTTCGTGCTCACTCTCTTTCTTCCTTTCTTCCTTGACTTCTTGCAGAAACAGACTATGGAACTTCTTTCTTCCCCACACAGGATCTCAGGTGCTGAGAGGCTTCTGATCCATGAAAGACTTCATGGGAGGAGGTCATTTACTGATTTGAGAGGCATATATAATGTTGATACTAATAATAGTCTATCCACAGCTTTGAAGGTGTGAATATCCCTTCTGGGACCTTACTTCCACCCTGCAAAAGTGACTTTGCTCCTGTGAAACAATGTAGATCCTCCAAAAAGAGTGAGGAAGAGGAAGAGGCAAAAAATGAAGCAATCAAGTGAAAAAATGTGAAAATGCTGGGAAGAGTAGGAAGAGAGAGGGCGAAGAAATGAGAAGAGTTAGGGAGACAGAGGGACTTTGGAAGCAAGGGGGAAAAGTGATGGGAAAGATCAAAAAAGAAAGGGGAAATGGTGACAGCCTGTGGGCACGGGAAATTAATATAGTGGATGAAGAGAAAGCAAAGGGGTGTGTGTATGTGCGGAGGGAGAGATTAAAAGAGGCAGTTACAGAAAGAAGTGAAGTTGTCTAACATGCAGAGATGGGAAGTGACATGTTTGTGTGAATTCGGGGGCTGCTCAGCCCGGCTGCACTCTGGTTTCTACCTTTGATCAGCTGCATGGCAGGCTGGTGTCAGATCAGAAAGCAAACGAGATGATAAAGCAGCTGAAGCTGCAGTGAGTTTAACAGCAGCAGAGTGGCAGGGGCTGGGAGGGAGGACTGTTGAACGAGGTGAATGCTCCCTGTGCTTTAATTCACAGAGTCCTGGCAGGGAATGCAGCTGCCTCCTCTGCTGAGAGGTTGCAAATGGCCAGAGCAAGAAGCTGCATTGCACAGAGAGATAAAGGACCTGCCTCGGTGTGCTGGTACCACTGTCAGCAGCACTCTTGCCAAATGCAAGCCTGGTTGAAGCATCAAAGAGGGTTAGTGGGCTGACAGAGTGATTAAAAATATCGATGCCTGCTTTAGCACTGCTTGATTTCCAGTTTTTGGGTTTGCTGTGGCTAGCAGAAATGAAGGAAACTGTGAGGAGCTTTCCTGTGGCTGTCACTTCTGGGTTAGGGATAAAGGGACAGAAAAGGGATGCTTTGCTTGGGGGAGAAACAGTGACTATTTAATTGACCACCTCAGGATGTCACTGGGGTTGGCACTGTATTGGGAAACCCTTGGTGCCTTGGAGGAGAGAGAAATGGGAATGATTGATCAGGGGTGGAAATTCAGGACTGAAGAGGGAAGGACAAAGATCACCAGCAGGCAGCTTGATTCAGGCACATGCTGATTGCATTGCCATTTTCTGTAACTACTGGTGCAGTGTCCAAGCAGAAGCCTTGGAGGCAGGGCCCAGGTCTGGGATGGAGTTGGCAGAGCTAACAGGAATTGCATGGAGATGAAGGTGGTGTTTTCTGCAAGGTGCAGTGGCAGGGTTATTGATTCTGAACATTCACTTGACCAAATGTTAGGTGTCTGGAGGCATTACCATCCTGGTCCATACAACCCCCTTCACTCCAGAGTTCAGTGACTCTGCCTTGTCTGTCCAGTGCCCTTGGATGAACTACATTAAGGCAATCCATGAGAATGTAAGCCCTTTTGCAATGGGACTCACAAAGACCTACTCACAACTGGATGCATGGCTGGCAAAAGAAAATGCTAGGAATTAGGACTAGTTCCACCAGGTTCCTCCTCACCTTGGAAAACCTTTGTCTTCTCCCATCAGAGGAGACACCTGTCCTGGCATCATTATGGATAGGCCAGTCAGATGTTCTGAGAGCAAGTAGCTTCATATCTCTGCCTCATATTTCCCAGCTCCTAAAATGAAGTTTACATTTTATTTGTTCCTCTGCAGACCCTTGCATTGCTTTGTTTTCCTGGTCACAGATTATATTCCAGGCAAGCCGTGTCCTGATTCAGGAATCCAAGCACTCTAAACACTTTCTGGCACAGATGCTGGGCTTTTGACAGCTCCATCATGCCATTCCCAGAGTGAGGATTTCTACAGTGATGTTCTGGGGGCGGAGGTTGAAAGAAGTTTAGGATATCACAGAACTAATTAAATGCAAACTAGGCTGCCTGCAGAAAGCTGTGCGTGCTGGTTGCTATGTTTCTGGCAGGAACAGACTGGGAGAGGGGGGGCTGAGGGAGGGCTGTTTGTATTTTACTGTTTAAAATGAAGATGCCGATGAAGTTCTGGTTACTTACCAGCTTTTGAAAGGTAGATGAAACATGTATTCTTGCAGCCATAGAAATAAGAAAAGTGAGAAGAAGAGGTAGAGTTAGAATGGATGAATATATGGACATTAAATCGAAAAGGGGAGAGGGGTTTGTTTTTGTTTATTTTCATACATTCCTTACCTCTGCATTTTCATACGCTTTAGCTTCTAGATCATCCCCCAGATAATATGGAGGTTTTGTGGTCTCCTTTCCAGAGACATCTTTGTAAGCTACCTCGAAATAGAAACCTTCAGAGCACTTGAGGCATGACAGAAACCTACACTGCGCCCATGTCGGCTCCTCGAGAGCAGTGGAGGAGTTCCCAAGGGCCAGCAGGACTGGGTTTCCCTTTTGTGGGAAGAATTAAAAGAATTAAATGAGCAGGCAAACACACGTGCATCCAGGCTCACTAAACCTGTCTGTACTTCATTAGTTCTTCTGCGGGTAATCAGAGGACAAGTTAAGCACAGCTTTCAGCTGCTTCACCTGAGCAACACTTGGGGGGATAATTAAGGACTTGCCTGAGAGAGCAAAGAGAGAGGCAGAAGAAAGAAGGAAGGACTTTGAGAAGGGAATAAATAAGCTAATTGGGATCACTTTCAAGAGTGAAGCTGGCTTTGAAGAACACCCACTGAAGGTATTCAACCTGCTGGAATGAATGCATTACTCTAACACCCATGTGGAAATCAATATTGAACTACCTTGGGCTGCTTTCATGTAAACCCTTAGGAAAAGAGAAGAGATTAGTTTGGAGAATGGGGCTTCAGTGATGCCATGCCATGCTTTAGACATCATCCTGGATCTTGGCACAACCTGACCAGTGACAGAGGCCAGAAAGAATAACAGCCATCAAGGGCAACATGGCATAGGGAAGGAGTTGTGGGCACCTCTCAGTCAAGTATTACACTCAGGAAATCAAATCAAACACAGGGCAAGTCAGAGCTGTACCAGATGGTTTGAGATCGATGAGAGTGGCAGTTCTAAATGTGGGGGACAGGGTGCCAGGTGTACTGAATAAGGATGGCCAGGATGATTCAGAGACAATGTGCCACCTGTCACAAGCAAGGGCTGTCCAGCCAGCTGGCAACCTCTGCCGTGCCATCCCCATGCACATGTGTTAGAGGGTGAGCACTTTATCCTGGTGGTGAGGCAGGGTGGCTTGCCAGCAGGCAGGGCTGTCCGAAAGCTGGTCCAAGCGCAAGCAGGGTGTGCTGGCACACTGCAACTGTCCTCACACTGCCGAGGAGATGTGAGCACTGACACATGACAAAGGGCAGGTTGACAGTCCAAGACTTGACCCACGATGACTTCTTCTGCCTCCCCTTGCTCCTTTTGCCACGTAGCTGGCACTGCCTGGTTCCCAGGACACACTCACAGGTCTCTTCCCCCTCCATCCCTGACTACAGCCTTGTGCTGACAATGTGAGCAGTGGCAGTGTCCCAGAGAACTGGGAGCCCAGAAGACAGAAATAATAGGGTGGTGTAAACTCATGCTCGGCATGTCCAAATGGTTGAGGGCAGAGACACAGCTGCAAAGGGCTTCTGGACATGGGGAGAAAATGTTACACTGGCACAAGCATTACAGAGGGTGGGAACATTTCTGAAGAGCACAGTGTCTCCTGCCTTCCCCGAAGTCCCCAGCACAGAAGAAAAGTAGTAAAAATCTCTGTTGCTCACCACCTTGCGAAGGCTGCTCCCACTGCACAGCCTGGAGCCAGTCCCTTCCTCCTGGAAACCTCTTCCCCTTAATGACAGCACAGTGCTCTAATGAACGACAATTTCGGTGACAGCATAAAATAAATGGGGAACACTCTCAATCTGAAGTTTGTATTGAATTAAATATTACAGCATTGATTGGGTTATTCATTTAGCATCTCACTCAATAAACATCTCTTGCAGCGCATGTTTCTCCATTTATCTTACCTTGTCGTGGAACCTGCACTTACCCACCAAGCTTGGCACTGCTGCCTGGCTGAGGCAGGGAGGAGGGAGGATACATGGCCCAGGAAAGCTTAGTTCAGCATTTCTTCCAAACAGTGAGAGCTCTGCTTGTGAGTCACAAAATTGACCAGAGCTCTCTGTGGAGGAGAGGTGTTTGCTTCTCTCAGACCTGGCTAAAGTCACCACAGGTCTCTGCTGAGCTGTGACTCCAGCTCAAAACTCAGAACGGGGGAGACATGAGGAGAGCAAATAAGGAGAGCTAATGCAGTGCTGAGGACTTATCTGCAACCTATGCACATGTTTCTCTAGGGGCTCTTATATTAATGCCCCAAGTAAGTCATTTTTGTGGCTAAAAGAATGCAAAATCTAGTCTGATCCTGTTACTTAATCAGCAATATTACAAGAAGACCAGAGCTATTTTAAACTTCACTCCTTAGAAAACACTTGCGAAGCTAGAAAGCCCCATAAAAATGTCAATGCAAATGCAAACGCTCCGTGATTTGGGTGTAGGCAGTGAATCCACTCTCCTAGGCACAGAATGGACACAGCCTGTAAAATGCTTGGAAGCCTTTTGGGCTCCATAAGTAATCCAGGAGCCATTCTAGGAGATGGAATGCAATTACTAGGACTAGTTGATACCAATTTATTTAGTAAATGTGCTCTATTCTGCTCAGGATCTGATCGCAGCTGCCCAAATTTGTTTGTTGTTTGTATTTGTTCATTGAATTATTTGTGCAGGTAAATTATAGCCTATTAATCACGTTTATTATGACAGTGCATAGGAATTGACCAAGAATGCACCCCCTCTGCCTGCTTTCTGGGTAGTGTGCAAAGACAGAATAATAGGCAATCCCTGGCCTCATTTATGTTTGAATTGAGTGCTTTCATTATTTGCTATTTGTCAGTTGTTGGCCGTTCAAGTTGTTTAGCATCCTTTATTTTCCTTAAACCTGGTAACGTAAGCTCTTCAAGTAAGAATTAAATGTTACAAAAATCACTGGAGCTTTGTTTTTCTTGGAAGGTAGGTGGTGGGTTGGGACAGTGGAGGTGAGAACATTTACTAGGAAGAGAGAAAGAACAGTTGGACCCCAATTTTTCCTGGTAGCTGCTTGCCTTGCTGACTGGGGGAGTGGGAGAGCTGCATGCAGTAATGACCTTGTGTTCCTTCCTCTCCCATCAGGCAGTTTTGTTGCATGTGCCCATATAAGAATAACCCAGTACATTGCAGCTTAAGCTGAGTTCTTACTTGTTTAAATAAAGGGACTCAAAGCTGCTGTCTGATCCTGGACTCAGCTTTCCCCTTTCAGCTGTGACACTGCTCTCCAGTCATCGGTGCCACTCCTCAGTAGCCCAGGTCTTCCAGAACATTCTTTGTTGCAAAACCAGGGCTGCTCTAAGGGTCTGAACATGTGCCTTTCCCAGCCATAAGATGTCTTTCTATAGCATGTGAAGGTCTGATAAAGCCACTCCTTTATCTGTTGTCTTCCCTGACTCCAACACAGGTTGCAACTGAGTCTTTTTCTGAAGTCTGCTTTCTGAAGTGACCCTCCACCAACTTTCCATCGTGTTTGACACTTTGCCTTCCTGTGATCCATCTCTTTTCCTTGTTTTCATCCTTTTCCATGACTAGTCTATTCAATTTGCAGCACCTTTTAAACATGGACATACAAATCTGTGCCCTGAACTTGATTAAAAGTTTGGGGTTTTTTGTTTTTTTTCAGTGGGTAATTTAATCTCTAATTTCATTTCGTTCAGATGAAAATTCTTGAACTGGAATTCTCATGAATTTCAAAGACAACAAAAAATATTAAATCAAACTCTTATCTAGTGAGGTCCTGTTCACCACAGTTTTTCACATAAAGCTGACCTCAAACAAGATTTTGTGTCAATAAAGGAAAAAAATGAGAAACTTCTGTTTAAAATTTTAAACTGGATCTCTACTTTCCACTTTAAACACCACACTTGAAATATTTTTCTTCAACCATGCCAACTTAGAACTTAATATGGTGCTATAGTGGCAAGTGCAGTCCCTCAGATCTTCATGCTAGGACTCACTTCTAAACAAAACCCTCTCGCAGAGGAGAATGGGGTGAAGCTCTACCCCCACGTGGCCCTGCAGCAGCTTCCAAAGCATAAAACTGCTTTTTTCTACTTCATTTCCTTCTTAAATTTTAGTCAGTAAAAATCTCAGGCTTCAGTTAAAGGAAAACAAACAGTCTCAGTGAATGTTTTTTGACCCAGTTGTTATTAAGACCTTTGACAACCTCTTGTATTCAATGCTATAATTCTACTGTGTATAGAGGTCAGATCCTTAAAGCTTGTATTGTCTTTAGGATTTATTCTTCTCTTCCTCTCTTCTTCTCTGATATACAGCTGACCACAGTGAAGCTTTCCTTGACAGTTTGCTCATGCTCATTATTTATCTTCCCTCCCATGCCTTTCAGCACCCTAGTTTCTTTTCCAGATAAACAGTGATCCTCAGGGATAGCAGAGAGTTGGAGTTGAGAAGAGCAGAGGGAGGATTAGTCCCAGGGGATGCTGTGATCATCTGAGTTCTCAGTTTGAAGATCTGGGCTGTATTCCCTGGTGGATTTGAAATAACTGTAGGTGTGGAAGTTTGACTATAATGAGTTGTGGTTTAAATCCTTTTGTATTCACAAACCTGAGGTCACCATATCTACATGGCACAATGAAATGTGCACACTGAAATGAGTAAGTGCTCTTTGTCTGGGGAGGGAATAGAAGCATTTCAAATTATCTCTTTGAAGAATAGTTCTTCCTGGTGCTTATTTGATTTTGTTATACATAAACGAAGTGTTCAAGCTAAATGCCTTTGCTAGCTCAATTACTACAGTTTACTTACCAAGGCTCTGTTAAATGCTTTCAAGCACAAGTCCCTTCTGTACCATTAAAGACACTTTCCATTTCTGTGGTACTGTATTAAGCTTCACACTTCCACTCCCTAGTGGACTTTGGCTTGTAACTGGATCCTAATACATCTTATTACACAAACCAAAGTGATCAGGCAGGGCTGTGCTGGAGAAGGACTTTAAGAATCCACTGTTGAAAACTTCTTGAAGCAGTCAATTTGGTGCCACTCCTCATTTCCCAAATTTTCCCCAAAGTCAGACGTAAGCCTGGTTATTTTACCTGACACCACCTTTTTTCACTTGTTTGCTGCATCTCAGTTAACATGAGGAGAAAAACAGCACAATCTCCTCTTAGGAGACTCTCTGACCCAGTTACTGCACAAGCTTTTGATCCTGCAGTCCTGGGTAACACCACAGGCAGTGAAGTGGATGATGAACTGTAGTTGTGAGGGAATATTAACAGCAGGAGTGAAGGGGAATTCCAAATTCTTCTGCTAAGTCTGTGACAGAGCCTACCCATCACATCTGTGGGCAGTTCTACCCTGTGTGAAGAAGAATGGAGCTGTATCCTTTGCTGTCCAACAAATCTCTGCCATAGTTTCCCTGATGCCTCAGGACCAACTTTTCCATTGGTTGATCTCTCCGAGTGTTAGCTATTTGCAAACACGCTGCCCTCTATGTGTTTACTCACAATCCTCCCCAAGGCACATCCACATGTCCCACAGGTGCTCCTTGGTTTAGGTTAAAAAAAAAAAATCAGATGGAAATGAATGCAGGTGAAGTCACTAGTCACTGTACTGTGTCTAATAAAAACCCATTGATGAGAACTGAGCTGCGATATGACTTTAATGACTAACCACAGCGGAGGGAAAGCAACAGACATCGTACAGGTAAATTGCTCAGTCTGTGCTTCCTAAAATACAGGTTTCCTGTGTGGGGGCACTCCATGTTTCCTAAAGCGTGGGCCACCTCCTCCTTGAGAAGCTGCCTTACAGATGCCTCCCTTCCATTCAGAACCACGGGGGATGTGTTTCTTCTCACTGGCAATGTAATAATACCCCTGTGACAGCTCCAGTGATCACTTGCAGAAGGAAGTCATATGCTGAGGGTATTTTGTGTATTGTTAACATCTTTAAATGTGATTTAGCAGCTGGAAACAAGGAAGAGAAGCTGGAACCACAAGACCATCAGATCTGCATTGCCTGAGTTTAACATCTGTGTGCTCAGAAATGGAGGCAAGAAAGAGATTCTCACTGTTAAACTCTGCCACAAGACAAATGAGGGGCTGTGGTAGAATGGCTTGGATGAAGTTTCCTTTTCCTACATGCAACTGAATACTACCTGCCTGTGTAGAGGCATTTCCATGGTACTAAATAAATAAAAAAAAAAAATTTAAAAATAAACAAGATAATGTCTACTTGGAAAGAGAAATATGTCCTGTTTATAATGCAGACTAGATGCATTTTCCATGTAAGTTCCTCTGAAACAATCCCTGAGGCAAAGAGGCTTTAACTGAAAAAACCTCTCGACTACACTTCAGACAATATAAGGCAGATCATGGTCTCCTTTTAAGGGAGGTCCAGGAACAAAATAGAAATCTTCCCTGAAAAGTCCTGGAAAAAAATCCAGTTTGACCAGAAAATCATCCACTCTGTCTGCAGACAAGCAGAAAAGGTTAGCTCCTTAATGTGGAACTCAGGTCACCTCAATAATTTCCTCTGTTTTCTGTGTCATCCTGTAAAACTGAGGTAATCCAGTGTATGGAGAATGTTTTCATTGAAAACTCCACTTTAAATTTCTGGCAGCAGTTCCATGACCTCTGAGATCCTCCTGCCTGCCGTACATGTGCCCAACCACAGCGTTATCCAGATGCCCTCAGGAGGGAGGCAGAGCTGCCCCCTCGCTCTGATGCAGCCAGTGAGGTGTGAGCACCACAAAAAGAACCACCCAGGAAGCTGCAGCCCCCAGCTGCCAACAGTCAGACACGCCACACACTGCACAGGAGGGCTGGGAAGCATCTGGGATCTTTGTACCTGAATGGCAAAAATGCCAGTCACACAGTGGTAAGCTGCTGATACAGTGCAAACCCACACTGATAATCAGGTCATGTTGATGGGGAAAATGTTTCTGCAGGCTTTGCTCTGGAACAGGGATTGCCTATGCATTTTCTTTTAAAATTAAACCAGATCATTTGGTGTCCTGTTTGCTCATAACTCCCCTGAGGCAGGATGCACCCCTTATTGCAGCCATGAGAGATGTGCCTCCCTGTGCCAGTGCCTGGTTCAGCTCACGTTTGCACAACTGTGTTCATGGGCACTGTACAGATAAGGTACTGAAAGGATGCAGGTGCACAACTTGAAACACTGCAGTATCATCCCCTATCTCTACGAACAGCATTCTGGAAAACCTAAATCTGAGTGACAGGGAGGCAGCTTTTATTTTTGCTGGTACAGCAGCATGAGGCCATTAGTGATGGTGGGGAACCCCTGCCTTGGATTTGCTGGGGCTTTATGGCATTGCATTGGTGGAATAAGCCTACACAGGTGGGTGCTGATCTCTAGTAGTTTTACTGGTATAAATTACCCAGGTAGAGGCAAAATCTCACTTATTCATGCTCCCTTCAAATTACTCTCCCAATTTTCAACCCTGATTTGATATGCCCAAAGCTCTTGGTCTTTGAGCCCATTGTCAAGCGTGAACACTGACAGAAAGGCATAAATTCATCTCCAGCCACAGGGTTTACTCCCTGCAGTGGGAAGGCAAGTGGCAATGAAAATGAGCTGAACTCCCAAGCAAGTGATGAGCAAGGCAGGGAGACAGCAGGTTCATATGAGGTCCTGTGCCCAAGCCCTTCCCTGCCATCCTGGGGACCATCAGTAGGGAGCCTGTTTAGCCAATACATATTTTCCTCTTTAGTACATAATAGTAACCTGAATAAAAGGTTTGAATTACAAAGCAGGCTCACCCAACACATTCTCTGAGCAATGACTGCCATTTGTGTCAAGAAAATAAAGAAGGAGAGAGCGTGCTGGCGCACATGGGCAGGAGTGACTGAGAGTGAGGCAGAGCGTCGATTGAGGCAGCAAGCTGGAAGTGAGAGGCTTACCCTGCTGATGGAAAATTAAGAAAAGCCACAACGACAAAGGAAATTTGATTAAAAGAAAAAAAAAGATTGTTATTATTGCAAAGTCGAGTGCTTTGTTCTAGCAACAAAGCAATACCGGTTCACCGAAGACTAATAACGATTCCTTCTCTTCCCCTTTCCTGAGGCTTCTCGCCTGCCTTGCCTTTCCCCACAGCCAGTGAACCGGGCCAGTGGAGGTGTGGGGTGCATGGGAGTTGGCTGTAGGGTAAGATTGCTGTGGGGCTGAGGCAGTGAGCCTCCCTCTATAACTCTACAAGGACCACGTCCTTCCTCTCCTGTCACCTCTCCTCTTGCATCTCTCACTCAGCCTCTTTCCCTGCTCCTCTGGTGCCCTTCTCTGTCCCTCTCTCCATCTTTCCCTCCCTCCTGTCTTCTCCTGCCTCACTCTACTTTTTCCCTTTCTCTGCCCCCTCTGTCTCCTCTCCCTTTTCTTCTTTCCTGTCACTTAGCTGTGCGTCTCCTTTCCCCACTTCACTCTCCCCCTCTCTCTCCCTGGCTGCGCTGGGTTACTAATGTGCAGTAATGGTATGGCTGGAAAGTCATTTGCGCTCCCCTTCTCTTTATTTTTTTCCTGCAGTATTATTAAAACTGTTCCATCACTGGCTGTAATGGGAGCGTCTGTATTTTCTCCCTCTCCCGTATCCCTGACATGACATAATGCCTGCCCTCACCAAGACGCTATAACACCGAGGTAATTGAAACATAACTCACCGTAAATTACAGGCCGTTGTTCCAGGCAGGGACCCGGCCATGCTTCCTGGAGCTCATTCCAACTGGAAGCTAAACATTACTTGAAAAGGGATGCTTAAGCAAAACAAAGCCATTTAAAGAGCAACACAAACACGGGGAGGGAGGGGAGCACAGGGCTTGGGCTCTCCCGGAGAGGTGGGGTCCCCCATGTGTGGCAGCTGGTGGGACTGAGCAGCCAGCAGGGGATTATGGTGACTTCTCTGTGGTCTGTGTGTTCCAAACCAGGGAGGCCAGCACTGAGGTGTCCTTGCAGACACAAATGTTGGCATCAAATAAGCATCTCTGTTAGCAGAGAGGCTGAGGACAGGGCAGGCCGTGTAAATGACTTTTTAGCTAAAAAGCACATCAGTCAGGGCAGAGGTGCAAGGCTTTGATGGGACTCCTGCGGAATTGATGTGCTCTAATGCCCATTGCAGTTGTGGTAACCTGAGGCTCTATCATCCCTGTGGGATCTGAGTTCTTCTTAACAGTGATGAAGCTGTAACCTCTGAAAAGCCCAAATCAATGTGGGCTGCAGGATCCAAAATACTGCAGAGGATATACCTCCCTCCCCATTCATAAACCCAGCAACAGATGTCTGTACTCAGAACTGACCTTGAGATTTGCGAGACCTTGAGCCCTTGGAATTTCATGGTTTTAGATCCAGATGTCCCACTGATCTCCTGAATAACCTCAGGTAAGTCACTTAGCTTTCCTCTGTGCCTCAGTTTCCCATTCCACAACACGGGAAAAAACACTGACTTCCTTCATTAAGCAGCCAGTGATCCTGTGATAGGACAAGGGGGAATGGCTTTACACTGCAAGACAGTGCACTTTGATTAGATAATAGGAAGCAATTCTTTATTGTGAGGGTGGTGAGGCACTGGCACAGGGTGCCCAGAGAAGCTGTGGATGTCTCATTCCTTGAAGTTTTCAAGGCCAGGTTGGATGGAGCTTCGAGAAACCTGGTCTAGTGAAAGTTGTCCCTGCCCATGACACTGGGGTGTAACTAGAGGGTGCCCTCCAACCCAAACACTTCTACGATCCTATGTCCCAGCAAGGTACCAAAAGCATATGACAGTGAGGGAGGGGTGATTACCCCACTGCTGCCAGGAGCATGAACTGCTAGGAAACACCATTTTGCAGTCAGAAGATAGCCCTGAAAATCAGGACCCCTGCGTTTTGGGTTTGGCTCTTGCTTTGGCTGGTTCTGCACCCATCAGCAAGTTTCTCTGGCAAACCCTGATTTGGCTGCACCCCACCCTGTAGTATCACACAAAAAACTGTCTGTGTTTGGGTTTGTTCTTTGATCTCTTGAGTTCTGGGAAATTTCGAACACACGAAACCCAGAATGTGCACTGATTTTTCTGTAGAAATGGAAGTGAGTATTTGGAAACTTTTAAAAGGTCAAGATTAGACAGAACATCCTATCTCTCACAAGCACAAATTGGGGTCTGCCCAGGGCCCTTCCATCTATTGTCACTGGACACTGTGGCCCAAATTTGTGCCTTGGTGTCATGTGGCTGGTGTCATAGGAAAACAAGGTCTTGTTGTGAAGAACTCACTCAGTGCTTCACAACATACAAAGGATTTTATTTTAGGGAATGAGATTTACTATTTGTCCAGGATGAAATGGCAAAAACTCAGGGAACTATGACCCCATAACTGCTCTGGTTTTCCCTGGAGACCTTCACAGTCAAAACTATTACAGTCAGCAACCTAGCAACTGCTTCCACTGTCCAAGAGCCCTTTTAAGGGCAGTGAGAGAGAAGTGCTCCTGGTGCAATGTTGTGTGGTGCGGAGGTCCACCGTGTCTATATGCTCTGGGTGATTCCTAGGCTTGCAAGGCAGAGCTTTGGGGACAGGGGACACAGCTGCAGAAATAAAGCCTTGGTAGAGGCTTCTTTGCAGTGTTAAGTGATGCATGTCTGAGGCAGTTCTGGTACCAGAGAGTCACAGGGCTGCTCCATGGGCGCCTCTTGCTCCTGCCCAATAATTCTGGGCTTCACACTTCTAAGGGAGCAGGAAATGCCAAGTAGTAGTGCAGGGCAAAAAAGTGTTGTGTGGAGGGTCCTGCATGAGCCCATATCCCCTGTTTGCCCACATGCCATGGCTACAGAACCTGAAGCAAGTCGATGCAGAATCCAATAGCATCTTCTGCAGCAGCTGCAGCAGCAGTGGTGTGGAGGTGGCATAGGTGTGTGGTCTCCCAGCCCTTACTTTTTCTGGTGCCTGGTTGGAGCTGATTGCTTTCTGTGAGGCCTGCCACATGCCCCTTGAAAGTGTTTCCATCAACCCTCTTACCGTAGCTAAGGTTTCAGCAATCTCACCCCTCCTCTCTTTGACATTATTGGTTTATCTTTGTCCACTGGCAAAGTTCCCAAGCAATTCAACAATAACAGTTGTTTCTCTGTGGCTGAAAAAGTCATCTCTAGGACTGGCTGTTATTGATCATCTTACAGGAACCGGACATTTTCTTTTCCTTTCCCATTTTTTAAAATACATATTTTGAGTTTCAGTCAATTTTAGTGCTCATGAAAGTGAAAGACTGATGGTGTTGACTAGAGCTAAACTTAGCTCTCTATGGCTTCCCCTATGCACACATCTCTACTAATGCACCACATTACCAACTTGCATCAACTTCTGGCCCTCCCAGCCTGGGGCTTCCCTCATCATCTTGCCAGTGGTCCCTCCTGCCCTGCAGCCCACCCATCTCCCCCAGCTCAGGCTTCCCACACCAGCCCCTCACTACTCTCCCGTGCGTGCTGATCTGCCAGTTCCTGCTTAGGTGGGATATGGGGCTGGACTGGTTGCTGTGCCCCAGCTGATGATGGTGAGAGATGCTGTCAGACTTGCCAGAGCACGGTGAAAGCAGAGGCATTTCTCTGCCCAGAGTGACAGCTCATCACCTGCTCCTCCTCTGAAGCAGTCAGTCAGAATTTTCCAGCCCCTTTTGCCTGCAGCCCAGGGGCTCTGTGGGGACAAACAGAAGAGCACACCCTGGCATCCTGCTTTTCTTTCAGGCTGAGGTGTGCTCTGTCTGGATAAACCTGAAGGAACTGGCATGGGACAATGGGGCAAAGTAGGACAGGTAAGGGGGGAAATGCTTTTCCCTCTGCACTCTTCTTCCAGTAGCTCCAGAACTCATAATACCAAAATCAGACTGAGCCCTTACTCATCTCATGACACCGTTTCCTGCTTTCTCAGCTTATGTAGTTCTACTGTTCTCTTAGGGAAGCCAATGTAAGCATACTCTGTCTGGGATGCCTCCTGTCCTTTTGCCTCACCACGGGTATAAATGGCCCATCATATTCTAGCAATCACAGGCTCACTCCATCCAGAAAAACACTAGGTTGTAACTAGCATTTCAAATCACCATTTCTAAATGAAATACTAAAAAGTCATAACATGTAATTTCATTTCTAGGCTATTGTTTGTTTTTTAAGAAAGAATAAAAAATTTAAAGTCTGTATATATATTTTAGTCTGGTATGGGGAAAAAAAGAGGCATGTGAGGGTAAAACAAAAATTGAGATTTTGATTTTGAAGAATTGATTCAAAATAGAGAGGAGGAATTAATTTTGAATCAATTCAGAATTTCTGGTGAGAACATACCCATTATTCCTTTGTCTACTTTCTCCGTTCCTCTCTCCTCCTACAGTAGTCTATCAGGTAAATTAGGTAAGAAAAAATAACAGCAAGCAAGGACACACATCAGTGATGCCAGAGTTTTCATTAAAATGTTTTAAGTTGGGACAATGGCTCTATTAATCTTCCACCCACTGTGGGAACGCGTAGCACACAAGCCTCTGCTGCAGAGAGCCTGAGAACAAAATGGCTGTTGTCTCAGCAAACCAACTGAGACCCTACACTTTCAGTGCACAAAAGGTCTCCCTTTGGTGTCTGCACAAACAGACAGATGTGTGCAGCAGCACTGGTGCCACCTTGTCCCCTCTCTGCTGTGCAGGGTGTTTTGCCACCTGTATCCCACTTGATGGCTCAGTAGGGACTGAGCTCCTGGCGATAGACTCCCACGAGGTCCCTAACCCTCAGAAGCTCTGACTCCAAGATTCTGGAGCCAAGGCACTTTGCATTTAATTGTTTTACCATTCTGAACTTGTGTTCAGCCTGGATCCCCTCTGTCCTGGATCCCTGAGGACAGTTCTGAGCTGCTTGGTTAATTGGAAGTGACTAAAGCCATGGAAGGCAGCTATGGAGGTAGAGGGGGCATTGTTGGGTTCAATTTGTAGAGCGGGTTGGAAATCTTTTGCTCAGTTTAGCAGTCATTCACTATTAGGGTGAGATGCTTGCCTGACTACCTGTGGGAGATTTCTGAGATGTCCCAGGGGACTGTGGAAGTGATGGCAATTATCTTCATCTGTGCTGTGTTTTATTAAATAATGGTGAGAACCATGAGAGATGGAAAGGAGGAGAGGAGGTAAGGCTGAGTGCGAGGACGTGGGAAAAAGGTGCGTGTTAGAAAATAAAGTGGTAAGGAGCATGCTCACGTGGTCAGGTATATATTAGAGTGCATGATTAAAGGGAATGCAGAGGGAAGAATAACGAGCATGCTGGCTTAGAGTGACAGACAGAGGGTAACGATCGGGGAGGCTGGAGTTAAAAAGAAGGTGCTGTATCAGTGGGATGGTGCTCACTCATGGCCCTTTCATGACACAGACAGAGAGGAAAAAGGCACAATGGAAAAGTGTGTGTGTGTGTATGTGGTGCCTGTGCGTGTAACACAAGGGAAGAGGAGAGAAGGGGACATGTGATGCCAAGCCCATGGTGATGGACTCCACTGGGGGAGGGAAGGGACTGGAGCCGACAGAATGAGTGTGTGCTGGTGAGGCATTTCCCAGCTCTGGAGTCCAGAAAGGCAGAAGCATTCAGGTTTATGCTGATGACACATCTTTCCACTTGGGCAAATGGACGGATTCCCTCTCTAAATCACTCCAACGTGATTTTAATAGCAGGCAGAGGTGGCTTTTGGATAATAAATGGGTACTAAACCCTAAAGAGACACAGGCTGTGTCATAGAGAACAGATGGTAAATTAAAAAGAATGGAAGCCTGTGACTTCGCCTAGCTGTGCTCCAAGCCAGAGAGCTCTCAGTCTTGTTATACCAAGTATTTAGTATTTACACTGCAAGGTTGCTTCTTTGCCTACCCTGACTTGGAAGATTGCAATTATGTATAATAACAGTGAGATCACACTGATTAGAGAGGTGGCAGGAATGGCAAGCCTGGATGATGGTGATGATAATCATCATTCTTATTAGCGATCATCAATAATTAATAATTGCATTGTTTATCCTTCATCAGTGGCAGAAAAGACACCCAGACGTGCTAAAAGGTTTAAAAATCAGCTTGCTTTGTTTTGTTTACTGACAGAGAAAGTCTTCCTTTGCATTTGCTTTCTACTTGGCATTGCCAGGGCACTAGGTCCCTGTTCACCTTCCAGAGGGTTTATAAGCCAGTGCTCAGTGCCCTTTGGCCTCAGCAGGATGAAAGCATGTGTTAAGGGCTAAGCACACACTTAAACACGATGTAGAGCAGTGATTTAAGGCAGCTTGTTTTTGGAGTGGTGGGAGCACCAGAGCCAGAAAATGTATTAATAGGCAGTGACAGACCAGAAGTGAAGCTGCAGTAGGAACCCTCTGCAGGAATGCCACAGGGTGTGACGTGGTCCTTTGAAGCTGCTCCTGTGATTAAGATCCAGCTGTTACTGCCAGCCTTTCCTCTGCCTTCTCCCTGCTCGCAGAGCAAGGCTGACCCCTCAGGAGTACCAGGCTGAGGTGCTCTCTCTCGGCAGAGACCCTGCAGATGGGATACATGTCCTGGTGGCAGCCAGCCCCTCTGGAGGGAGACAGCACACGAGCTACCTGGCATGCTCCAGCTTTGACAGTAGTACTGCAGAGAATGTGATTGTCACAGTGGCAGTGAGAATGAGGGCATATTCATGAGTCAAGTGTGTGTCATGGTACTGCTTGGGCTATATCATAGCCCTGTGAACTGGGATAACTGGGATGGTGTGGTAAAATCTGGCAAGGGATCTCAGCAAGAAAACATGGCAGCGCATGAGCACAAGAAATCATTGCTTTAAACACAAAAGCAACACAAACACAGTTAAGGCAACATTATTATTGCTTCTCTGTCTGACATACATGAGAGGGAGCAAATCCTAAAAGCAACTGAAGCCATAAAAGTAATCACTTACCAAGGCCGTAAGATATTGATCTTCCCCCACCTGAGCTCTGTCAGGCGGGCATACTGGAAGATGTTTTTTCCTTTCAAACAGGTACTTGACGAAGAAAGAGTGAAGGTAGCACTATTAACCTACAATGTCGCTTGTTTGTTATGTTGCTACAACCACCATGATAAAAAAAAAACAGGCTTTTAAACACCAAAAGTCCCCAACCCTATGAATGGTCCAATGAGTAGAAAAGAATATATGGCAACAAAGAGAAAAAAACCCCAACCAAACAAAAACTTGAAAGTAAGAACATCTGAGGGTTGTGTGAGCTGTAGTGTGAGGAGGTTGACAGAACCGCACCTATACAAAGTTAGTTTGATTTGCTGGTGTTTGATGTAATAATATTCTGCAATTTAGATTTACCAGTTTTCATGAACACAGTAAAAACAAAAGTATACTTTCACACCAAGAAACCATTCCAGCAGACTTACTACTAGTAGGAAATGATAGGTTCAGCTGTGAACACAGATTCAATGAATAGATGCAACGGCTCCAAACAAAATAGAGCATACAAATATAACAAAGTAGAATAAAGACCAAGACTAGGAAAAAAAAAAATGTCATAGTCTTCAACGTAACATTTTCCACTTCTGACCAATTTGGTAAGGTGTTCCTACCTTTAGTTATACTGAAGTAGCCAGCAGCTAGAGAAGAGCAGAGTAATACAGATGCCTCTGTACAGACTGAAGCACCTCACCATGGCTTTCAATCCTATTTGTGTATCTCTAAAAATGGCCTAGCAGTGGTACAGATCCCTTTATCATCAACTCACTTTTGGAGATATTAGAGTCACTTTTCTTTACCTTTTGTGTTTCCCTTTGACATAGTCCATAAGCCATTAGCAGAGCTGAGGACGTCGAAAACCACTGCATTAGATAACTGTGCTTGAATAGAGCCTTTCGAGGCTGGTTCTGCAAGGGAGTGACAAGTTCCAGCTTTAGCTGTGCTCATGCTGCCTGTGAGGTGACATCCCAGGGTCTGTGTGCACAGACAGACTGCCGTGCTGGGAGAGCGAGATGTTAGTCAAAGCTGGGGAATGTGTCAGAGGCAGCCGAGAAGGTTAAAGAGGCATGCCTTTAATGATTAAAAGTATTTTTGTGTTGTAACAGCACTTGAGCTTTTCTGAACTTTCCTAACATGTTTTTTATCCTGAGGCTGTTAAAAATATCTGTCCTTTTAGGATTATGACAGAGGTGTACAGATAACTCTGTGAAGAATTTTTTTTCAAATCTTCAACATTCAGTGTCATTTCAAATTTCAGAAAATAAGTGTGGAAAACAGCCTGATGACAGTTTTGTGACATCTACTTCTCTACCTACATGTGCCTTTTATCCAACAGGAAAATAAAATATTCAGTTAAGGAAAAATGAAAAAACTACCGCCATTTTCCCCCCACCCATTTCTCAACCACCTACATTTTTGTTTTGTGTACTGACTGGAATCTTGCCACCTTCTGCTCACTTCACATAGGTCTTAATCCCAGACTGTTTTTCTTGTGCCTTGCTGCATATGTGACCCTGTCATCCAGGTGGAAGGGATGGGAGTGCTGGTGGCACGGGGCATAAAAAGGAAAAGGCTATTGCATGAAGCTGCAGGAGGATATGACCAGGGATTATTCAAAGGGATGAGTGTGCAGCACAGCACACACTTCCCTGTGCCATGAACCCACTTCAGCTCTTAGATGGCCCCTTTTCTTTGGGGTGGAGAGGAGGTAGTGGTCCTGCACTGCAAAGAAATCTTTTGACATTGCTTTGGGGAAAACATGAGGTGGAAGCCAGCTGAATGAGGTTATATGTGAAACTTCATCTCACAAGGTCCATCTCCTCT
This sequence comes from Vireo altiloquus, assembly GCA_013396875.1. Lineage (NCBI taxonomy): Eukaryota > Metazoa > Chordata > Aves > Passeriformes > Vireonidae > Vireo > Vireo altiloquus. Next base: position 207,690 of record VZRF01005649.1, on the reverse strand, counting down.
CCTGCCTGTTTGCGGTGGAGTATTGAACCTCAAACACCAGCCTTACTTAAATGAGTGACCGTTAGATTAAAAACAGCCTTGATTAGTGACAGAGGCATTTTCACATCAGCTACAGCAAGTTCAAGGCAACTGCTGTTCACGTTAAAGCGAACACAGCTTTGCAGTGCTGTTCACGAGCACAGAAAGCATGCTGCCATCTGTGCTTAATTACATTTGTATGGGGTCTTGCTCTTCAAGTCATTTTGCAGAGTCCAGTACTATTGATTTCATAAAAGTTACATAAATCTGACTGCCATTGGTGTTATTAAATTTCACTAGCAGTTTCAGTGGGGAACCTTGAGATTCTCTCTCTTTCTGGGTGCTGATGTTGGAATTTACAAGGGCAGTTCTATGCGTTTTTTTGAGATACACCTCAGCAGACCATTTTTAGGCTCATGTTAGAGTGAAAGGCAATTAATATAGAACAAACATAGCTCCTATCAGCATATGCAGAAGAAAGGACCTAATCTCAGCCAAAATAAAGTGGAATTTTGCCATCTGAGAGAGGTGCCCTGGCTTTCCTGAATTGCACTGGATGTCCCAGCTGTATAGATCTGGACAGATGCTTGCCCTATGCTTGAAGCAGAAAGGAAGTGGATTTCTGTACCAATGTCTGTGGTGACAGTGATACAGATCTCTTACAGAGGTGGTGATGTGTGCAGGTTGGTCCACGTCTGCACATGGAAACCAGTGTGCAGTGGATGGGACCTACTTCTTTTGCATCTGCCAGTGTTTCATCTGCCAGCATGCCTGGTCATTGGCTGCCCTGATGGGTCAGTGGCGTGGTTCTGCAGAGGGGATGAGAAAAGGAGAGTATGTAGTAGTATTTTGCTTCTTTTTGGCTGGTTCGTGAAGACTGGAAACTTGGCTGTCTTAGAATACTCAGTGCTCCTTTGATGGCACCAGATCTGTTCAGCAGTTGTGACCTAGATGTCGAGTCTTGGACTCCTGTGCCACCAGCAGTGCACAACTTCCATTGTCGTCTGCTGGTGTTCTTGCACATGCAGTGCCCATGTACTGATTCGTAACGAGATAAATACTGGGGGCCTTTTGCACTCTACTTCTGCTTTGAGGGCTTTGCCAATAATCCTGAGTTGCCTTCTGAAGCTTTTCCTTACAGCCTTGTCAGCTAAAAACCTCCAATTTTTTCATATGTGTCTGTTGCAGGCAAAACAGTCTCAGTTCAGGGAATTTTACTGAATTTGATTTATTTCCAATTAACATAAACTTTTACTTACTGATCTGGCTGATGGAAAACAAAGAAAACTTACATAATTAAACATCAAGGGAATCTTCTTTCTTTCCTGTTCCCCAGGCTCAGCTTCAGCCCAACACCTCTCTTTCACCAGCCCCCTTCCCTCCATTTTCACTATATTTTTCACCGTCCCTGTCAGTTCCTTTGGTGAGGAGATGGGCAGGGAAGTAATTTTCTTGCTGCTGCTACTGTTTTTTTCTCTTTTCTTCTCCTGCTCTTTCCTCTCACTAATTCCCTTCTCCACCCTGGGTCAGTCACAGGCTGCTGTCCATTCAGGAATGTGCCTGCTGCAGGGCGGGTCCCTCACAGACACAGTGTCCTCCCAGCGTCACCCCAGCAAGGAGCCCCTCCTTCAAAAGTTCTTCCTGTGCTGTTCCACTTGCCTCCTCCTGTATCTGCTGCTGTATCCCTTCCCATGTCTCCCTTTGTGCATCCTCACATCTCCTCCAGTTTCTTGCCTTTTCAATTCTCTCTTGTGTCCCCATGTGTCCCCTCCAGAGTCCCCTGCCCAGCGGTGCTGCCTTCCCTTAGCACTGTTGGCACAGCAGGTCTGGAACCCCTCTGACTGCCCTCGGCCTTGGTGTCCCACCCATTATGGAGAGAGACAGGACTAACTGGGACCAGGACAGGATAAACCCTGAGCCCTCCTGCACTGGGCAGCCTGTGCTCCCTCCACTGCTACCAAAACCTACCAGACTCCCCTTTCAAAAGGGTCGGAAAAGAACCTCCTGTGCTCAGGTGCAGCCAGGGCTTTGGGAGGAGAAGAAATCTCACGTTATGCAGTGTGAGGCTTATGGTACACTCCCAGCAGTGGCCATGGACTGGGCTGTGGGATGCACTGTCTCTGGCATCAAAGGGGTCACTGCTGGGTTCTGCACAGGGATGCCAGTGAGGCAGAGTCACTGTCAGACTTCTGATGGACATGCCACTCTCTCTTCCCTCTGTGTACATCCTGGCCTTCCTGTATATGGAGATATTCATAAAGAGGGTTCGGAAGGAATTTCTGCCTTCTAAGATGTCTCATCCATTTACTTCCCAAAAGAAGGCAAAGCTGCCAAGTTTTCAGTACTGAAGTGCAAAGAATGTTGGTTAGGAAGTCAGCACAAGGTCAGGTCTGCTCCAGCTCTGCTACTGACAAGCTGGATCCAGCATTTCAAAATACTTTTTTTTTATGTATGGAACCCAGACTGTGCCTGTTATGGTGTATTTCGTCTGGAAGCTGTACAGAACACAGTCTGCCTCTCACCATGTGTGTGAGACACCCAGCACAACAGGAACCTGGTCCCTGCTGAAGCCTTGAGGCATGACAGTAACACAAATAATAAATAATAATACTGTTATCAAAAGAACATACATATTTATATGAAAATGTACCGATGCAAAGCACCTTTGATTGACAGTAATGCTCAGCACACTCACAGTGACAGGATTACATCACATCTGTAGCCAAGGCTTTATACACAAAGTGCAACCCATAAATTAAACTGGTGATGATCTCTTCCTATGGCAACCAGCATCCTCACTCATTGCTCTCCCTTGGTGTCACATCAACACAGAGCTCCAGAGCCACCTGCTCAGAGGGAGGGGCAGGCAGAAGGAGAGTCAGGACAGGAGTTTTTCTCTCCTATGCGTCTGACCTCACAATGCAACATTTGGGACAGCCCCCCTATTATGCTGCCTGAGCATATATGACAGCCCAGTGAGAAACAGCCCTTACTCTCTCCTCCTTTCTACTCCTCTCCTCGTCTTCTCTCCTCCTGTCCTCAGTCTGTGCAGCTATCAGACAGAGATCCAGACTCACAGAAAATGCAACATGGGGTGTTTTCCCATGGGAGCTGGCATTGTGTGAGAACCTGTACCTCAGGTTCAGGTACACCCATTTAAACCCTCTTGCTCTAGCTGGGTATCCCTTGGCTGAGGGCCAGGAACCTGGGCACTGGGCAGAGGAATTTCTCAGGACCACACACCAGCACCCCACTGTGCTGACAGGTCTTCCATGCCGGTGGTAGCATCCCCCTGAGTCATCAGCATGGAGCGTGCCTCGAGCAGCTCCGCAGAAACACCTCCCTCAGACAGCGTAGAGGAAGAATTTTAACTCACCCACACAACTGTAAATGCGACCACACATCTCTTGATGACAGCAACAGAAATGTCATCACCCTTGATAAACAGACAGGGTGTCATTTGTTTTTCCCTTATTTCTCCCCCCTAGGAATTTTCTGTGTAGCATGGGGATATGTCAGGTAAATCTGGCTTTTCCCCTCGCCGAGAAGTGTGTGTACATGGAGGAGGAGGCAGTGTGTCTGCACACAGACACCTCGGTGGCTCCTGTTGACTTGTAAAGGAGATTCACATGGGCAGAGGAGTGATCGGGTCCCAGATGCTGGAGAGAAAATGGCAAAGTAATTCTCCACTGCTGCTTCTACATACTTCAAAAAGACATTAGAAAAGAGAAATGCATAACTGAAAGGTGCTGAATAATTTGGGGAAATGGGGTCACGCCCACCCACCCATTTGTAGAGCATAGAGATCTGTATAAAGATGCAAATGAATACATCTGTTGTGTCATTAAATGCAACTGCAGCAACCTAGATGAAAGGGAAAGTGAGTGAGGGAGTGAGGGAGAAGTGCTGACTGGTAATAGTGCCACAAAGTTGTCTTCTGTGATGAAGATCTGCCAAGTGCAAAGCCCCAGGCTAGTACTGTGGGTCCAGGTTCAGCACACATTTTTTTCTGCTCTTTCTCTGCTTCTTCTCATAGTCTCCTTACCTGGCATCAACTACAGTCCCTTGTGCTCTTCATATGAAGGTAGTGGGAGGTGATGGATGTGGAACCAGCCATTTCATCCCCTCTTTAACCTGCCTATGGAGTCTGGCTTTGTCAGCTGGTGTTTGTAGGGAGGAGAGAAAACAGGACAGAGGCACCTGCACCTCTGGTAGACAGCAGCCATCTTCTGTTGGAAGCACCTCTACCCCTGGGAAGGGACTGGGGACGAGGTCAAGTGACAAGGTGTGTTCACAGGCTGCCCTGAGTAATTGGATGTGGGAGTGATCCTGACAGCCTCTCTGGCCCCACTCATTGAGCATGGATTAGCCATGATGCTGGGATCTGAAAAGACACTTTAGAAATGTCACAGCCAGGAGGACCTGTTAGTGTGACACCCAGCATCAGGCTGGCACTGCTGCCCAGACACACTGGCTCAGCAACAGGAGGGAGAAGAAACTTTCCCCGTTCCCTCACTAGAACAGAGAGGACCCCCTGACCACCCCATTTCCCTCCCCACCATCATCACCACACAGCCCTGACAGAAAGCAGGGATCCTCCCACCAGCAAGTGCTCCCCATTCCCTCCATCCTGCTAGTATTCCTGGGCAGACAGGTGGGGAAATGCTTGCTCTTTACTGCAGCCCCACTCCCACACTCCTGCAGGCTGCTGTGCTCTTCTGTGGCAAGGCCCTGTCATTATAATCCCTCTACTCTTCCTGAGGATGTCCACGAGGCTGCTGCAGTGGCCACAAGCTCTGAGGTCCTTTCTCCTGGCTTGCTGGGGCTGGAGCTCTTGTCACGAAATTCAGATCTCGTGTCTGGTTTCTCCCAATGGTTATGCTGGACATCAGATTCCCTCATCTTGGTCCTGCTCGTCTATTTGCTTGTTTTTGAACTTCAATCTCCTAATTAATGCTGGTTGTTTCCATTTTTCCCTTTTTTTCTCTCTGAACACAGGACATAAACATTCTGAATTCCACACTGTCTCTCTTACTGCTCAGTCTTACTGAGATTTTCTCCTTGGTCATCTTCTGGAGTGACTGTGCCATGGTGGCCTCTGAGGCATCTGAGAAACTTTGCTGGAGGAGTTCCCAATTCTCACACATACACAAATGAGTGTTTATACAAATATATACATATGCTTTATATGCTTTTTCCTAACACATTTTACTCTTGACACTTGAGAAGTTTGCCTTTTCAAAGGGCCAAGTATATAAATATATATATTATTTCTTGACAGGATATTCCCTGTGCTCATATTCAGTGTAATCAAATCATGATCACTGGTCCCTGTAGTTGCTTCCAGGGATTGACAGCTGCGGCTGCAACAGGTTTTAATGAGCATCCAGTGAGTAAAACCTTTTATTAACTCTCTCATCGAGGTGATCAGTTGGACAGGCATGTGTGAGCCCTCTTGTGGGTGTATATATGTGTCTAGCTGCAGGGACACTCACAAATAAAAAAGCAGTGTTTTTTCCTTGCATTTTTGTACCTGTTCATGCTGTTGGTATTATCCAAAGGCTTATGCAGGTGCATAGGTCTGCTTTTCCCAGTGACATTTCTCTGCACTGTTATTAGGCAGTCATACACTAATCACCCTGTTAAACATGGATCATTGAATAGCTTCTCATGCCAATTTGCAGTCCAGGAGCTTATAATTCTTCTAAGATATTTATAATTGTCCTCGGTGTTTCTCTCTCTTTATTTATGGTTCCCAGGCTGCTTCCTATCAGTGCATATCAGAATAATGTGCTCTTGAATACGTTCAAGTCTGAATTTTTTTTATACTGATTTCCACATCTGTCTATCTCAGTCTGCATCCCTCATTGACTTGAGACATACCTTTCAGAGGCAACAAACAGCTTAGACCAGCACTTCTTTCTTCTTCACCCTTCCTAATTAGAACAACAATAGACTTTTACCTCAACCTGAATGTAATATTTTCACAGTAGAAAATAATCATCTCTACACTTCAGGAGCATAGGTGATGTTTCCTGTTGACTGCATGAAACCTCTAGCAAATTTTGAAATTGGAATCCTTCCATAATAACTGTATTTTTAATTTCCATATGCTACAGAGATGAGCTGAATTATTATTAAATCACTAATTTAGTAGGAGTCTGAAAGACCTCCAGTAAAGTAGCAAAAAGTTTTATTGGTAAACACAAGGATCACTCTCTCCTCTGGAGAACTGAGTAACTAAAAAAATGCAGTGATGTCTTTAACACAGAGCATCACACCTATGATTTTACTCACTCTGTTCTTCCTCAGATGTTTGTAGCTTACACTGTTTAAGATTCCAAGTAATGTGGCTAATCCCTGCGGGTTTCAGCAAGGACAATAATAGGAAATTTGTTCTCATCCTTGGGAATTTCCATTTCCAGCTGGCCTGTTTCCCTGATGTCTAGGACCGCTGTATAAATAATAGGAAAATCTCTTCCCTTCACAATTTTAGCGCAGCAGCTCCATTTGTTTGCAGCATGCTGATCTTGAGTTCGTATTGCATTTGCCTTCTTAGCACCTTCCCTCCGTGACATCAGTCAAGCGGTCGCCCGGCTGCTCCAGCTTGTTTCTGACAGAATGGAGTAGCTTTGAAATGGAGGCCATTCTGCTTGTACATGGCTGCATATATATATAAAAGACTGAAGACAGCATTATGAAACCTCCAGCAACTTGACTACGCACTGCAGCCACTTATTTTACACTGACACCAGAACATTCTTTTTTCCTACTCACCAGCTGGTGAGAAGTGTCAAGTGACAACGCCAGCAGATCGCAGGAGGAGTCTCTGCCTTCAAACACCAGGCTTCATTAGCATGAGGACAGCTGCACCAACCCCGCTGCTACTGGTCCTTGAAGGTGCTTACACCCCAGAGTACCCCTGTTCCTTGGTTCATTCCTCAGTACCTCGTGGGGGGTGGGAGAAAGGATGCACATAAACCTCTGAGTAATCAGCAGTTTCTGGCCGACTGCAAGAGAGGATCTGCCGACTCAGGTATCACCTGGGAGTACCTTCCTTGGCAGTAACACTTTATGTGCCAAGGAATTGTATAGACTGACCAGCACTCCTCTTCCTCCTCTGTTGCCCTCGCAGCCAGTGTGCTGATTTGGCTGTTTGTCATCTGTCATATTGACGCAGAGCTCGGACAAACTAGCAGCATGGGAATTGCATGGTCTGGTCAGCTAAGAAAGTTTGTATTCTCTTTATAGGAGATTAACATAAACTGAAATTTGATGACCACAAAGAAAACAAAAATTTCTCTTGGTAAGTCTGGACTGGCAGTATGTGATTATTAGACACCAATTCAATAAAGTCTCAATTTAAGAAAGTACTCGAAAATGGAATTTTTTCTAATCATGTCTCTAAGATGTTTCTTGTTTATTGTCTCACAAAGATGTAAATACAGGCAGCTTCCAGCAAATGCTGAGGTACTCTGAAGTGGCAACCTCAACTTTGTAAAATATGGTTGCTGTAGAGCAAAATGATGACATAAAGCATTTCTCCAGGGCTGCCTGGCACTAATGACTTTATTACAGTGAGTTGAACAAACTTATGTGGCAGCAGTGACTGTGAAGGAGGACTTTTAACTTGCCTACAATAACTACCTTGCTAGGAGCTGAGCGTTTCAGTCAGAGTGATGAATAGCGAATAGGAGCCAGAGTAAGGCCAGCACATGGAGGCAGCACAGAAAGTGGATCTGCATGGGGCAGGGGGCAAGACACAACACCCTCTGAGAGCCCCAGAGAGCATCTCTGGCAGCAGTACAGGGATGTGGTGAAGTGTTCATTTAATTCCTAAAACTTGCAGCAGAAAGCTTGGCTGCACGGGGAAGAATTTGCCGAATCAGGACTTGGAATGCAGAAGTAACACACATAAAGATGCATGCATGAGTGCCCACATGAGCAGTGGCTGGCAAAGGGCCCATTGCTCACATGAACTCCTAGCAGATTCCTGCCATCCAGGAGTGTAAGTATGAAGTAGTGATGATGGTGGGATCCTGACATGGCTTATACCACAGTCCTTCTTGAGCACTAGCAGACATTGACATCGGAGGCCGCAGAATTACTGTAAGCTGCACTTAGAGAGTTGATGAAAGGCTGAATGCACAAACTCTCTTGCTTTGTGACTCTGTATCCGTCCCAGGTCGATGTTCCAGCATCTGTAGGCCTCCTCCTGCAATCACTCTTAGTACTGTTCACAAGACTGAGCCATACCTCCAATTATATTTATAGACCTATTAGTAAAACGAGTGATCTATTCACAGACAAGCCATGAACACAAGAAAAGAGTCAAACATAGCCAATTACTTACTGCAAGAAGTAAACTGTGCCATCAGCAAAATTTCGTATTTCTGTTGTTCTCTGCTTTCTCTTAGATCGTTAATAAACATATTGAACATCCCTGGTCCTGATGCTGATCCCTGGAGCATCTTGCTATTAACCTCCTTTCACGGAGACAACTGGGTGCTTATTCCTCTCCTTTGCTTCTTACCTCTTATCTAGGTTTTAATCCATGTCAGGACTTTGCCTCCCACCCTATGGGCAACAAATTTCTTTAATAGCCTCTTGTGAAAGACTTTATCAAAAGGCTTTTGAAAAGTTTAAATAAATTATATCCCCCCACCACCCCTTCTCCTCAGTCCAGTATTTCATTAACTCTTCCCCAGAATCCTAATAGGCTGGAGGAGTACGAGTCACACTTAGAGAAACTGGCAGACAATTTTATCTCTATTGTGTTAGACTCATCTAGAAGATTTCTAACTCTATCTCTAACGATTTTTTTCAGTGTTTTTTCCTTGTTCTGAGGTAAGGCACTCTGTTTTATAATTGGATCATCTTTAGCTTCTTTGTAAAACACAGTTACAATAATCACCCTCCATCCCAGCCCCTCAATCCCACAGGCATTTGTACAAAAAGCTATTTGAATAAGCCACTGCCTGCTTTGCTTAAGAGCTCAGCTACTCTGAACTCCCCTTCCTTGGGCATTCAAAACTGTTTACCATTCACTTGGAAGTTTGCAATTTTATGGGCTGTGACATCTCTCATGCCTCTGACCCTTTTCAGCCTGGGAGACACATCTAAAAGTTACTCACTCCTCTCAGCCTTCTCCTCACTTCCCCAGGTGAAAAACCCCAGAGGAGAAAAATGCATTGTTTTCCATTGGCCTCATCCCACTCTAGTCATGAATGGTTCATCCTTCTGGTTAGTCAGGCAGTCCTAAAGATGATATTGATGGCCATTATCCACTTGCCTGTCTTTGCAAGGCAGCAACTTTAAACCACCTTGTTTGAAAGAACTGATGGGCAGAGCTCTGCTAGAGCTATACAGCACACATCTACACAGAGATTTCCACCAGTGTGAGAGAAGAGGTTGACATCCCCAAAGTACGTTTTTGCATAGTAAGGAGGGAATTTTCTTCATTTCCTCCCAAAAAGACAGCTCTCCTGCTGTAACGAGGTGCTTTCTGCTCCCCAGCGCAAGTGTTTCACCCAGCTCTCAGGCAGAACAATGTGTGGCCACGCTGGGTCTGTCATGAGAGAGGAAAATCAGGCCTGCAAAGTGTCCATTTGGTGTTAGAGACACGCAGGTCTGTGTGCTGACCCTCGCAGCTGCTGCACACATGCCCAGCAGCAGTTTAGCATACTGCTCTGCAGCGTTAGGCCCAAAGGCTGGCTCGTGCAGTGAATGACACGCACAGATCTCCACAATGCGAATTAAAGCCTGGAGGTCACAGCTGTCCCTCGGGCTTAGGAAAGATGTGGGCTTGCAAAGGTAGCTGAGCATCCTGTGTCTGCCTGGGTCTCACCAAACCAGGACACTTCTGTCCTTCCACTCCCTGGAGTTTGTGACTGATTTGGCACCCCCCATGGTAGGCATCCACTCAGAGTTCTCACCTTTGCTCGTTTTGTTTCTATGCAAGTTTATCTCTAACCAACTCCTTCCACAACACTGAAATGTGATGCAGTCTTAAAAAAGAAGTGATCCTTTTGGAGAGCAGACAACATTTGTCCTCCTCTTGGGTTGCACCTGGCTCTCTACCCAGAGACCCACTATCCCTACAGAGTAATTTTCAGCTCTTTTGTAGGCTGAAACCAATACCCTGAGCAAAAGCTGGAGTCAGAGAGGAGATCAAGGAGCTTTATGAGAGGTCTCTTCATGTCCCCACACTTATGGAGCTGCAGCACTGCCAGTCTGAGGAGGCTGTTTTACCTGAATGGCTGAGGAAACTTTGTATGTACTCTGAATGCCAGCTAGTGACTCATCATACTTACGTCCTGCAAGTTGTTATGAAGGTTGCCTCTGCAGGATGACTCCTGTGCTGTGGGAGGAACTGCTCCCTGCCCTGAGCTCTCCTTTATAATCAGCTCTAGTCTTCTTATTTGGGAGAACTGCACAATTTTGCTCCCAGGGGGAAGTCAAATGCCCATAGAGTTTGAGCATGCGTTTGCCATGGTATGATTTGTTGAGCAAAGCTCATTATACCCTCCTTAATCTCCATTTTACATCTCCCTTGCTGCACTTTACATTTCCTTATATTACTACAATTTGGGCTGCATTTCTGTATTTTAGAAAATTCCTCACTTAGAAAATTCCCTTTATCCATGGTGTCACTTCTCAGCATTACTTCCCATCTGTGGGGAGGGCTTATATGCATCATATGGAAGTACTTCAGGGCTGTAGTGAGTGACCTCACATCATCTGGCTGTTCCCTGTTCTAATATATGTGTACATTTGTTTTAGAAATACAGCTGCAGTGTTTCTTCCTGCAAGCCCTGAGACCCCTCCCAAACCAAACTAGTTTTTTGTACCTACAGAGAGCTCTTGCCCATCCAGCGAGGCTGGAGCATGACCTCCAGGCCTTGGGTGCTTGAGCACATCCATCACCACGCTGCGTGAAGCTTTCCTGCACCAACTGTCCCACAGGCTCTGCATGAAGCTTTCAGGGGGACAGGACTATGGGCAGTGCTCACAAATTCCCTGTAGGCAGCTCTTCCATTATGATGCAAATCCCCGGTATTCAGGACTCAGAACCTGTGCTGCTCCCGTGTTTTGTTATGCCTTGAAGTTTCACATGTTTTCTGTTCCACATGAGTCATTAGGAAGAGGTATTGACAAACAGGAGCTGTTCAAAGGAGAGCAACTGAAATGATCAAGGGAGTGGAGGGATTGATTTAGAAAGAAAGATTAAAAGGATAAAGTCTGGAGAGATTGGTTAAACAGCAACTACTGTGAGCATGATAACCTACACATACTTAAAAAGTATTTCAGGAACAGGAAAACACTAGTAGCATGATACATGGGGAGACAAGTGAAAACAGGCAGGAATTGAGAGTAACCTGAATTTTCCTTTTGAGATTAGCTTTCAGACAATGGGAAAGAAAATGTTCTCTGTCACTACTCTAACCTGATGGCAGCACAAAAGAAACCCAATTGCTCTCAATTTTATAAACCCTAGGACAAAAAATAGTAGTAAATGTAACACAGTGGGATGTCCAGGAGCGGCGCTGGGTTGGGGAATGGTGTCCTCCTCATGAGGAGGCCGCTTTGGGAGAAACTGTGGGCAAAGCACCACTCTTTTCATGGCCCCACACAGCCCAGAGAAACTCTCCTTAGACAACAGAGCTTGTTCCACACCTGCCCAGGAATCTGCTCTACTCAGCTTGCAAGTGGAACGGTTTGTGGATGAGACAGAGACTTCCCCTGGCAGGGCTGTGTGCACGGGTGAGGTTCCTGCAAGCCCCCCTCACCATCTGGTCCATGAGCTCTCATGTGCTACAGCCATTTTTCAGTTTTAGTCTCGACAACTTCTCATGCCAGAGTGTGCAGCTGAGCAAGCCTGACCAGATGCTTATCAAGTGTAAATCGGTGCAAATGTCTATTTATATCAGCCAAGGCTGTGCACCACTCTTTATAATGAGCCATGTGTCCATTGTGCATTCATGGACTCAGAGATGAAGACTAAAGGGACTACTAGATCATCTGTTTTGACCTTCCAAGTATCACAAGCCGATAATTTTCACCCAGTTACCCCTGGATTGAACCCAATAATTTGTTGTTGACTAAAACATAATAGGTGTTTAGCTAAGATGTAACTCTTTGGATGAGGTCAGTTGTTGATCTCAAGACATTAAAACGTGACTAATCCTTTCCTTCATGTAGGAGTTTCTTGCTCTGGCTAATCACCTTTGCACTTTCATAAGAAGCATAGCTTCCATTTTAACCTGCCTGGCTCCATCATATGTTATCTGCTACTGAGGTCGGAGCTTGCTCCTGTTCAAGCCACAAGGTCTGACAATTTGTGATCACTTTTATGTCTGCTCAGAGTTATAAGTCAAAAATATTTTGAAGTGTGGGCTAAAAATAGTTTATTTTTGAGAGCCACACAAGAATATTTATTATTCTCCATGAAAATCACTGTATGTTAAAAGCATGAGTGTATTGCTTGACTTAAAATAAGATCAACTAATCAATCAACATGTTTGTCTGATCAGTCATAGTATGCCCCTTACCTGAATATTTGAACACATCCCTGTGATATTGGTAGCAACAGGAAAGTCCCTAATGGGTTTATACTGTAGCTTATTTGTCTTTGGGAAAGCAGTTGCTACATTCACACATTTCCTTGAGTTTCTTCTCACGGTTGCTGCAGGAGACAGTATTGCACGGTACACGGAGCTGTGGTCTGAACAAGTACAGCTGCTCTTATAACCAGAGCTGTGCTTAAGAAAGGACATGGAACAGTTTTGCTTACTATCAGTTTTCTCCTTTCAGCTACTAAGGGATTTGGGGTGCAAACACAAGCCTGTGTTTTGAGTTCCATTCTTCTAGTGGAAATGCTTTTTTAATGGAGATAGCGAAGAGACCTGTAATAGCAAATTTGAAATGCACTTTCTGCAAATAGTATGCAACACTGACTTAAAATTTGCCATGTCTACAAACATCCCTGCCAGTAAACTGATTTGTGAGATTGTTCATGGAAACACAGCAAAAAAAGGGGAGTGAACTCAGCAGAAAGGAATGAATTAAAAATTTGAAAGAAGATTTGTGGGTCATTCCTCAGGACCAGATAACAGATTTAAAGCAGCTTAGAAAAGAGCTGATTTGGGGGTATGGCTTCACAGACACAGGCAGAGCTGTGCAAAGGTATCCTCACTTGCATGGGAATCTCTCACAGGGCTTATAGGAATCTCCCTGGGTGAGTTAATGGGCTGGATACCACATAACACTTCTGACAACAGCTTTCTTGTTAGTTTGGGCAGTTCCAGAGACACACCATCTGAGAGTGATCCAAGCATTGGAAAATAGAAACTCAAGTAACAAGTTTTATGTCTTTTTGTTCCTCTGCCTTGTAAAAAAAAGAGATAGTTAATGAGGTGATTTTTTTGTGTTTAGAGTTCTCTGTGTGAGTTTATTGATGGAAGATTATATTGGGGAGGTGTTCTCTCTGGAGAGGGCAGGAACTACCACAAGAGTTTCACTGCTGCTGGGAGTAATACAATGATCCAAAGCCCTGCTAAATCCTGTCTCCAACACAGGCTCTACCCTCGAATTCTGCTTGTTCCTGCATGGCAAAGTAACCACGGGGTTATGCAGAAAGGTGAATTTCTTCGTCAGCTCAGAAAAACCCGTGACAGGCATGGAGTACTGGGGCAGAGACCTTGAAGGTGACTCTCTCTTCACTAGTGGCCAGTACAAATGAGGGAGCAGTCGGGTGATGTTCTCACAGTAATCGGTGTTGCCAGGGAGACCAGAGACTGTGTTTTCTCAACTGGAGCTTTTCCAGGATGCCTGCCTTCTTCACTAGATATCAGCTGCAATAATCAGTCATGAATGCCTGGATCACTGTGCTGAGACCTGTGTCTGATAGGATAGGACACCATCTTCTGGCAGGTTGCAACTGGGAGTGTTTTAATAATATGGTTATCTGGGAATTACAGAGCAGTAGGGCGTCCAGAGGAACTTCAAAGCTACATATGGACTTAATAGTCGGGGCTGATGCCCCTTAGTGGCAGGCAGTGCTATGGAAATAAATGAGTGCTTTGAAGGATTTCATTTCTTTTTGGAAGCATCAATTTGGTTGCCACATTCCTGCTTTCTTCTTCCACAGGTCTTTCTTCAAAAATTCCTTTAATGGAGGACAGCATGCAGCACCTCATAACAAAATACACAATTTCCTGTCTGTGGAGGCATCTCCCTGAGAATAGCTGTTCTTGTAGTATAGCCCCAAATAGGTCTGCAACCTGTCTGTGGTATTTAGGTTTGATTGATTAATCAGCGTTCTCTTCTTAGCCGAATTTAAGCCTTCCCTTAAAAAAAAAAAAAAAAAAAAAAAAGAAAAACTGGAATATTTATCCTGCAAAAAAATTAACTGCAAAATGAAATTCTATATAAAAACATGGATCACAGACTGCAGGGGAAGATTAATAGAATTCAGGTAAACAAAAAAATGATCACATAAAAATATCTTTTATATATAAGCAGAATTATATGCTTCTCTAAAAAAACTTCCAAAGCCATCAGTCACTAAAAGCATAGGAAATTCAAAGCAAGTGTGAGGATATGAGAATCTCTAATAACGGTAAATACAGAATTGCATGGTGAAGCAACCTTAAGTCTGACTCCAGCAACGATTTCAGAAAAATCAGACATTCTGAGACTAACCTTGTCCATCCATTACCCACAGTGTCATCAGATCAATGGCCACAAAACTAGAATGCTTTATTCTCCATCGCTCTGAGGTTGTGCTGACTCTGGCCCTTCTTTACAGCCATGCACTCTCTACAGAAAAACACATATTTCACAAATTCCTCACGAGACAAATAGCACATCGAAGCCATCACTCTGCACTTGTCATTCTGATTCTATTTACCCCAATTAAAAAAAGGACTGCAAAGCAAAGGGCTAGCAGACATGAATTTCCTCAGCTCCGTTCCCTCCCTATGCTTTCCATGCAAAGAAGCTTTTCATCGGAAAACCAGAGCCTGGCTCCTTGGGAAGTGCTGGACAGGGTGGTGACCCTCGTTGCCTGCCCTTTCTCCAGTACAGGGAGCTGCATGCCAGCAGAGATGCCCACTCAGGTCCCCCACCAGGCCCTGCCTCATGTCCAGCAGTCCTACAACACTGAGAGGGTCCTGTTCTTCAGACCACCCAGGGAAACCCTGACTGCTACTGCATTGTGCTCTGAACCACTCTGAGAGGATGTTTAAAGGCACTGGTGCTGCTCTGAAATCTCTTTCTCTTACCAGATTGCTATAAAGTTCATGCAAGTGCCAGGGCAATAGCCCTTTTACACATTTGCAGTGTCTGGTCCTAACTTTCTGCTGCATGCAATTGATATTGATATTTTTAATGCCCTTAAAATAACTACAGCTCTTCTCTCTCCTTTGCAGGCTCCACAACAAAGGGGAACAGAGGGATTGAAGGCCAGAAGCTGGAAGCATGGGCTTTGAGGCACTCAGAGGAGGCACTGGGGTCAGAGGAATCTGGTGTCTCCTTCCAGGCAGCTCTGCAGGTGTCAGTGAGCATAGAGAAACAGAGAACCAAGACCAGTGTTGGATATGACACATAACACTGTGGCTGGATCCAAAAGACACAAGGCATTATTTCTTGGAGATCTCAAGCAAAACAGAGCTGGAGTATCTGCTGGTTTTTGACAAACCTTGGCCAAAGGAAGTCTGGCACACACTGCAAACACAAAAGCACGAGACTGTGCTTTGCTGGGAGCAATCTTTCATACTAGAAAACACTTTTCTAATATCACTCTTTTTATGACTGAATCTGATGATGGCAGTGGTTGTTTTCTTCACAGTTCACAGAGAATGGCCATCAAAAAATAGCCAACTTTTCCTGCCTCTCTGATGAAAGTCTCCATAACCTTGGTGTGAATTTATAGTCTGTCATTGCGTTTTGAGATGCCATATGTGCGAGAGAATAAGAGAGAGGGAGACATTTTGTTTCCAGAAATTATGCCACACTTAGCACTATTACAGCATGGTGGACAATGTAAAAGTAGCAAGAAGAGATCTGGGACAAAGGAAGACCTTGTGGTAAGCACAAATGTCTCTTGTCCTTGGGGACAAGGAAAAAAAATCTAAAACCCACCCTCCAGTAATTAATGCAATATAATCCATTCAAACAGGAAGAAAGTTCTGAATTGTTTTTTAATTATTTCCCATGAATAAATCTTCTTTGACAGGAAAGAATCAGCAGTAGCCAGTGAAGGGCAACTATTCCATTGCAAGAGTCTATTCAGCCTGAGGGTGACATCCTAGCTGGGAGATTTATGGAGAAACTACTATCACATCTGAATTTTTTGAGTCCCTCTACTTTGGTTGACCCTAATGATTTGGTGTCACCTTGTGGATTTTCTAATCCTATCTTCTCTGGCTCAGCAAATGAAGTCCAAAAGAACCTAAAACACCTCTGCCTCTGCTTTTGTTATTCTTTTGGCTACTAACTGTTGCTATTATTGTTGTTACTAATATCATTAATAGTAGTAGTAGTGGTATTAAAATAGCAGCCTCTTAAAAATTCCTGGACTAGAACTTCACTAAAAAAAACCCCATAAGAAATATAAAAGTTTCTTGATCTGTAATGTTTAGGATTTATCTGCTGGCATCAATTGGGGAAAAAACACAGAGCTTGGCCTTCAGAGCCACTGAAGCTGAGTTGCACCTTTGAGATCCATTACCTTATTCCTGCAAATTTCATCACCATGTGTGCAGTGCCTGTCTGTGTGTGCTTGGGTGTGTGTGATGTGGTTCCTGACCCCCAGTCCTGAAAGCAGAACCAGCGGTGATGGCAGCACAAGCTGATGGCTCTGTGCCAGGCTGTGTCAGTGCCAGAAGGTTCTTCAGCCATTAGCCAAAGTCAATTTTGTTATTGTCCTATTAAGAAAAGGCTGAGAGCCATGTGGAGACATCTGAAAAGCTAAATCTGGGCTGATGGGAGGAATTAGGATACGCTGAACACTGCTGCTCCAGGCAGTCAAGCAAGCTGTTTTGATTGTGCTCAGGTCTTGAACCACAGAATCATCTTGTTTCCCATACTCCTTGATACAGAAGGTCTGAACTCATTCAAAACTGTTTTTGTGTGCCCATGGGATGCATGGGCAAGTCACAGATCCCTGCTGAGTGACAGGGCCAATGGAACACTGACTGTGCTGTGCTGGTGCCATCGGTTCTGGGTTAGCTTGATTGTTTTCTGTCTGCCCAGTTCACAGTGCAGCACACAGGTATGTGGTTAGGTGACCACACCTTCAGTGCAGAAAGAGAATGAATGAAAAAAATAAAAACAAAACAAAACAAAAAAATCATGACATGAAAGTAAGCGTCTAATGAAAAATAAAAGTAATCAGTAAGGATAAGAATAAAATTTAGCTCCTTTCATATTTTCCTGAAATGTTCTCAACCATCAATGTGCTGGCAATATTTTCCCTTGGTATTAGCATTACCAACTAGATGCAGCTTTAAATAACATATTTTTCCAAGAATCAGAATGCTGATACAAATGGTCAAGTTACTATGACTCTTTTGTAAAGTCTTGTCAAGAAACTACAGGTCAATTATTATTATTATTTTTGTTATTAATCATGGTATTATTTACTACAGCAAAACAATAGTGGCTTTTCTCTCCAAAGCAAGGGTTTATGATTTTTGATTCTCAGCCTTTCTTTTAAAAAATTATTTAAAATTTTGCTCCCAAAGAGATGCAAGTCCTCTAATGAGACTCTGATCTTTCAGTTTGGGGCTTACATTTAGACACTTTTGACAGAAGTCTTATAAGTACTGCCTGTATTATCCACTGAAAGCCCCTGGAATAAAACTCAAGAAAACTCCAGAAACAGTCACCCTTGCCTGTGTGCAAGCATGAGTATCTTTGTGTTTTGTGTTGTGGTCAACACAGTAGGAATCTGGTCCCTGTTTCAGGCTTCGAGGTGTTATCACTAAGACAGTGATTCACAAAAAGGAAAATAAGACAAGGAGGGAAAAGAAGCAGATACAAGGGGGAGCACGAAGTAACAGCAAAATGATTAATTAATGGAAAGCTGAATAAGCAAGAAGTTCACCTCCTCTTTCAGGCTATTAAAAATGACATAATCATCAGTGGTTCATTTTTCCAGGGAACTCTACTGTGAGGTCATTCTCCCCTCACGTTGGCAAGTAAACAGTGGCTTGTATTTAAAAAAATAGAATATAGAGAGAGCAAGGCACATAATTTCATTTCAACAGATGCATGTATAAGACTAAACCAAACCGTCTGTCTAAATAATAAATAAACATAAGAGAGTCTCAACCAGACAGATGTGAGAAGTGTGTCATTCACTTCTTGTATGAATAAGGTTTGCACCCTAGGTCACCAGCGAGGCAGAGACACAATTCTTTGCAGGATAATAGTGCTGAGGCTGTGATGCATATGCAGGTAGTACTGGACAGGCCTTTGGTTGTGTCTTTTCAAGTTCCTTTAAGCAAGCAAAACTCCTCCTTGATTGTAGATGTGGTAGGACTTCTTCCTACTACGCTAGCAGCAGCAGGAGCCCGCTAAGCTTACAAGGGGAGACATGTAGGCTTATCTTCATCAGGTGCTCTGCCTAGAGAGTGAGGGCCAAAAAAATTTCACCTGGCAGCCCTCAGGACTTCAAAAAGCCTGATAATGGCAGTCACTTGGGTGTCCTGGATTTTGGTGTCTGCAGGAAGGGGTGTGGTGAGCTGCAAGGGTGAGTAGTGGAATGAGTTGGTGCCTCCTGCCTTTAGAGGTTGTCCTGTGGTTGTTATGTTAAGGAGGTGGAAAGAATCAGGTCCTGGGTTGCAGTCATCTACAGAAATAAGAAGAGTCTGGCTTGCATCTAGACAGCTGTTGCAGATGCTTTTAGAAATGCTTAAAGTCTAGATTCTAAAAATTACCTACGAAAACAAAAGAGAAAGATACATGTTCCTAGGTTTTAGGTACCAAGCTTGTGGAGTGGAAGTAAGGCATTTCAGCTGTCAGTGCTCCATGTGGAATAAATAAGGTGTTTCAGAAGAATAACAACCTGCAACTTTCTGCCAGTCTCAATGGAGAAAGAAGGCAATCACCTCGGACAGGTAGTGTGCGAGGTGGGAATCTCCCCTTGCTGATCTCTGTGAAGAGATTTCGAGGCTGGTGTGAACGGTGCTGGGGTGCCTCCCTGCTCTCAGGGGATGTGTATGTGTGCCCTTACAAGTATAGCAAAGGTCAGGAAGTGTGCAGAGCCTGAGGTGTTGGGGACAGCCCCTGTGTTACAGCTGGCTTTGGCAGGCACTGGGAGGGATTCTCAGTGCCTCACGCACGTGCAGCGTGTAACTGCTGTCAGAGCCCTGTGGAAGAGGAATGGAGCTGGACCCTGTGGACCATTGCTGTAGCCTGAGCTGTGTGTATTGATTGAGGGAGCAGCTTTCTTCCATATATTCATAGAGGCTGGTTTAGCCGGAGCTGGGACTCAGAGACTGTGTCTCTCTTTCTCTGGTTATGATTTATGACTTCAATCCAATTTATAGCCATTTACAAGAATGCTGAACTGGCTGTAAATCAGTAAAAGACCATAAAATACTCATGGAACTGCTGAAATCCATCTGGGTGAGCTTCCTTCCCTCCCAGCTATCTGAGAGCTAGCTATCTGAGGGCAGGAAGACATAGCCCTCCCATCAAGCCCACTGGCAGTGATGTGGGGTGGGGGTGGGATGTAATGCTTGGCTGCAGGGAAAGGTAAAGGGAACGAGGTTTGCTTTTTGAGAGCACAAAGGAGTCAGCTGAGCCCTTGCTCAAGGAGCACAATAGACCTAGCAGCTCTGTAAGTCGTCTTCAGAGGAGCTTCACCTGAGTGCAGGGCTAAGGCAAAATCCATAGGGAAACAGTGAGTAAAGTCACTTTCAGTGATCTATGATTGTCTTTCAGAGGGTCAGTGTTTTATTGAGTTGGTAACTTTTGTGGGCAGTTCATGGGGAATGGAGACATAAATGTCCAGGTTGTTCTTATTCTCACCAGACACTCTGATGAACTATTCTGGGGCAGGTTGGTTTGGTCATCACAGGTTAGAATCACAGTCCTCAGGTGCTGCCCTAAATGTCTACCTAGAAACAGAGACTAGACAGGAATAAAGGAGGTATTTATTTGAAAGGCCTTCAGATGTACACTTTGAGCTCCAGAGGGCCCTGCTTCAGTGGATCTTAAAAATGGACGACAGGTCACGAGTTCTTCACACTTTTATATCAGCATAAATTCACCAACCCAGAACCCAGCTAAAGATGTCATTTTCCCAAGCTTGCCACCCTCTTTTGAAGATGATGGTTTACAGTTTTTCTGCCTGCGATGGTCTGGGTGTCCTTGAAGAGCAAGCTGGAGAGGCTTTGTTATGTCTCTTAGCATAAGAGAACAGCACTTAACAAGTTACAGAAAACTTCAGAGTTACACTAGGCAGTACAGGATTTGAAAAACATAAAAATTAAAACCTAAGGTATGAGGGGGATTTTGTAAGGTAAGAGTTTATCTGCCTCCCTTATCTAAAGATCATGCTCGGAGTTGAAGGAATCTGTCCAAGAAAGGGGCATGATTGTGCCAAATTGTAGGCTTACCCCTGCATCAGAGGATGACGCAGAGTGCTACAGAGCCATTGTACATATCAGGCTTCAAATCCTATCTCTGACTTCTTTATAGAGCAGATTTTCCTCTCCTGCCTATTGACAGGGAGCAGGTAGAATTCAATGAGAATGTTTGCAAGTCTCATTTTTCCTTTTTACCATACTGTAAGTTGATGATCAGGCAACACTGGAGCACCAGGCTAGAAGGCACTGCATGGATCAGCAGGCCTTGTTCTGCTCTTTCTCTCTCTAGCAGCTATGCGGATGTAGAACAAGATTGGAACAAAACAACTGAAGCATCCAGGAGCATGGCTCAAACCCTTACTTTGTAGCAGAACAGTTTCCTGTGTATGGTGGTGTTCGGTTCTGCAACAAATGACAACATTCCTGCAATGGAGCCTCCCAGAGGCCTTGGCACCTTGTCCCAGAAGGTTATTACCCTTGCAATTAAACACTGTTAGTCGGAATCTGCTGAGCTGCAGGTCTGTGGCTGTCTCGCTCGTGTGCCACAGCAGCACGGTGCTCACCTCTGAGCTGGTATTTCTGGCTGGGCTGGCTTGGGAAGCTGCTCACCCCTGGGATGCTGCTACAGTTTGCCAAGAGCAATGAACCCTGGCCAGTGCTGCGTGTCTCTTCTTTCTTGTATGCAATGCCTTGGGGAGAGATAAGCAATTGTGCTGTCTATGCACCGCCTGTGACCCTGTAGTGCCCTGAGAGTGAAATCCAGGCTCCGCTCTACTTCACATTCAAAACAACAGCAGAAAATAACTTCCACTTTCTTCATTTCTGTGGGCTCGGGCTCATGGGCAACAATAACGAGAAATTGCTAAGGCCGAGTGGTGAGCGAGCAAGCCTGAAGAATGTCTCCCTTATCCCTCTGGCCAGCACAGGTTTAAAAATCAGTGCTGATCACCTGGCTGCTTGGACAGCCTAAACCTGTGCCAGAAGAAGCCCCGAAGAGAGTGAGGGAAGGAGGGAGTGAAGATAGCTCACAGTAAGCCGTTGAAAAGCTGGGAGGACCCTGTGCCTCCATGTCGGATGCAGGCCCTAGGCTGGTGCTCACTATTTTGCTCATCACTCAGCTGTTGTGAATGCAGGATGCCTGGGAAAGGAGAAGCAAATTAGGTCAGCTCTGCTGAGCTGTGCAGATTCTTCACTTGACTGGGCTCCTTCCTGGCTACCTGGCTAAGTTTCTGAAGCCCAGGTTCCATTTTCTCCGTAGTCTTATCCTCATTTAACAAATAAAGTCTCCTACTATTATTGTGCTTTTTTTTTCTCTGAGAATTCCCTCTCAAGGTTTTCTTTAGAGACAAGCCAGCAATGTCAGTGTCCCACGACAAAAGCTCCCAAGGTTGCAAGTTTCCCTCTAGCTGACAGATGTTTTCCTTTTTTTCATCAGAGGAATTAGATAACCATCATCTCATAGACCTACTGCTCACTGCATGTGCCCTTAATGCTCTGTGGGAAGTTTATCTCAGAATGAGGATACCTGAAATCCAGTGATATTATGAGAGCATGAAACTACTGCTAAAGGTTTGGTTATAATTAGGGGATTATATAGTGTGTGATTCTCTGACAACAGAATATTCTACCATTTCTGCCATAGCCTGACATTTTAATTCAGAATATAAGGAGTCTACAGCTGGCTTGCTCTTTTCTTTATTTCAGATTGAGTTGTGTGAATAATGGAGTTTTCAATTCAATGACCGGAGAAAAAAATAAAGTAAGATGAAGTAAAAAGAGAATGGTGAGTACCATTGCCCAGTGGTGCCTCATTCAATCCAAAACCGAAAAATTTCTTTTAATTGTAAGGAGGATGTTAATTCATTTCTTGTAAAATTCTTCTTCTTTTAAGCCTGGACAGTTTTTAAAAATGGCACCATCATTTCAGCAGTTAAAAAAAGATATCTGACTTATTCTGAGGTTTCTTTCACTCCTCTGTCCCCACATCTCACTTTTTTTCTTTCATCCAGAAGTGTGTGTGTCAAAATTGACCCAAATTCATTTGGGTCTTCACAAGTGCAATTTTTGCTCTGCTCAAAAATATTCTGTGCAATATCTCTTGATGAGCCAGGTTTTGTGACATGGCAGTTCCAGTGAGTTTGTAGGGTTTCATATTTATTTTCTCCTGTTACTATAGTCTCCACCTGAGTGAAATGTAATTCAAAACATGTCCTGCAGTGCTCTGTAGTTTTAAAGTTGAGCCTTGTATATAGTGAGTTTTCGCAAACCAAAAGGAGGTGCACTGATGTACTGAAAGCTCTCTCATTTCATCTTCTTTACTCGTATGTGGCTAAGTCAAATATAGTAAGCAATGTCTTATAGAGGAAGGTGTAAACTCCTGTCCCTTGTCACAAAGCTGAATTGTCTGTGTAGGAAAAGTTACTATGGTAAGTGAATGTGCCAAGATTGTGATGCACACACAGGAAACAGATTTGTTGTGAAGAGGCAAACCTGCCATCTGATAGTAACTGGGCAGGTGGTGATTTGTGA
This sequence comes from Vireo altiloquus, assembly GCA_013396875.1. Taxonomy (NCBI): domain Eukaryota; kingdom Metazoa; phylum Chordata; class Aves; order Passeriformes; family Vireonidae; genus Vireo; species Vireo altiloquus. Next base: position 184,543 of record VZRF01005649.1, on the reverse strand, counting down.
TTACTCTTCCTGAGTAGCTGAGAATTATGCATATCCTATTATGTTTGTTAACCCATCTGTCCTGCTTACCCCCCACATACTTTTATCTTGTTCTCGTCTTTAAAGCTATTAGCTACTTCTGTGAGAGGTTGTAATTTTCTCTGCTGAATCATGTCACCAGTGCATCCCCAGGCATGTCCTACCTTTCTGCATGTCCTTTCTGGCCCTGTTTAGTCTTTAAAAGACAGAATGTTGCTGACATTGTGCTTATACTGATTTGAGGGAGCAACCTGAATAGCTGGATTGCTGTCCTCATGAAGGTAGTTTTGGGATATTGATATTTATCCACTTCTGATATTTGGGAGCCAAGCTTTGAGGTAGAGTGGAGACTTCTGAAAAGGAGATGGCTTTGCACATTGTTGGTCACTGATGTGGGCTGGCAGAGTGTGTAGTGGTGGCATTTTTGTGGGGAGCTATTTCTTTGGAATATGCTTGGGCAATCAGTTTCACTTCCACTGAAAGTAACTCCTCAAGGTTCTAGGTAAATGACTGCCTGTGTGCAGTAATAACTATATATATTTATTCCATTTTTTTTTTAGTAATTTCCAGTTATACTGTGACAGTGGACCTGCTTATGATCAGAAAGAAGTGGAGGCAGCCCTTTATCCTTCATCATCTGGAAATCCAAGGTGGCCACTCAAGTCATAGTGTGTAGGGAGGCTCAGGAGAGAATAAGGTCAAAATTCACTCGAAACTTCAGGGAAACAATGGAAAGATCCAAGAGAACACAAGTCTCAGAATCCAGACAGAATTATGCAGGCCAACTTCATGTACATTGTCCAAGCCATTAGTAACCATTAGGAAGAGCTCCTGAGGTCAGCTCATGCAGCAGCTCACAGCCAGCTCTGCTGTGGGCTGGTGCTTATTGTGGCAGCTCCTCTATGAGGTTATCCCAGGCCACTGTTTTTACCTGCTGCCAAACAGAGGTGGGAGTGAGAAAGTTGGAAAGTGGTGTGGCTGTTCTAAGCCTCAGCTTTAAACCAACTTCCTTCATTCATGATGCTGAAATGGGGAAATGGCACTCAGGGCAGTGCATGCAAATTGTCTGAAACACGATCAACTCTTTTCCACCCTGCTCTTCTGCTTTGATTTCCATGTTAGCTCTCATTTTTCCCTTGCCTGTGTTTTCTGTCAGTGTTTGACCTTTCCTCCCCAGTCCCCTGGCCTTTTCTATTCTAAGCTGATAAGAAGGAGCTCAGAGTTGATATGCAGGAATCCCTGGACACAGCTATTTTTTTCATCAGTAGTTAATTTTCCACTTCTTTTATTTCCTTTGAGATTCAATACATCTACTTTCATGCTTCTGTGATTCAGTTTGTGGAGGAGACAGACAAGGAAATACTGAATAAATCTGTTGCCTTCTTTCTCAGTCCTTTACTCTCATCTTTGCATAGTTCCATTTCCTTCTTTTACTTCATGCCACCACTGTTTTCACTTCTGGATTTTTGTTTTTTTGGTTCCCTAGGACTGTGGCTTAGGACAATTACAGATGTGGAGAGGGAAGTCAGAGATAGTCATGTTTGGTTGACTAGAAGATGTGGCTCCAGCCCCCCTAGACTTCCACTGCAGACACTTCAGCAAGCAGCCACATGGCCTCACCCTGAAGGCTTGTTGGTCCTGGAGAATACCAGTTCCTGAGGAGTATGGAGAGAACGGGAGAGTGTTTTACACAGATACCATCCCCTTCAAGCATTTAATCTTGCTGACAGAAGACAAATTTTATTAGAGGAGAGAGGCTGCATGCTGCGGAAATGCATCTCCACCAAAAGTAGAATAGGAGGAGGGAGAAAAGTGAAAGGGAGAGGCAGGAGAAGGAGAGAAAATGATTGTCGAAGAATACATTCAGGGCAGGTATCTCGGGGTGCAGCTCCAGTGGGAGCCACAGGCTGTGCTCTGGGATGGCCAGAGGCAGGAACTGCTGACCTTTTGCATAACACAGGGAGCAGGGACCTGTGCACCAGCCAGGGGACAGGACACTCAGGCAGGCAGGAGCTGAGGACTCAGACTTTCCCATCCTCAGACTGCGAGGGTATAAAAGCCCAGGGTTTCCTTTGTTCTGGATCCCTCCTCGGATGCACCAGCACAAGCAGGTTTGTTGTTACTTAGGTATTGCACCAAGATTAAATTATTTTAAAGATCGAGATGTGTGAGACTCTGCAATGGATCATCTGGTCTGATTGTGAGTGTGGGGGGATGCAGCTGAGAAAGGGCTGTGAGTGTGACTGCCAGAGTGGCTCCTGGATGGCTGGACAGGGAAGTTTGCTTAACATGATGAAATACAGTTCTTTGGGCTACTGTGTCCCTATTATTTTCACTACTGTCCTTTTACTCAGTACAGAGGCAACAGTTTTCCATTAAATAGTCTGCTTAGTTTGTTGTCGAGTGTGATGAAGTGCCACCTCATTTCTGGGAGAGGGTTGCTAGCTAGCTAAATGCTGCTTTATACTCGACTCATGTTTGTGGCATCTGACTGCGCTGAAGCCGCTGATGTCACGGGCTAACAGTACCTTTCATGTCTGAGGGAAACACGTGTCGATTTCTGAGCAACTGCCTAGTTGTGTGACTTTTCAGGAGGCATGTCTGAGGGAGCCCATATGGGTAAAGAACTGCCAAATGTGTTTCAAACTCGTCTGGGAGAAGTCTGCTCAGCAGCCAGACAGGACTCAGACATTGCATTCAAATAGAAGCAAGTAAATATCATTCAGATTATTATCTGTGCATGGGAGGATGCAGGATTTTTTCACACAAGCACTAGAAAGGTTTTTTTGGTGGTTTTTTTTTTTTTTTTGGTACAGTAGTCCAAATGTCTCTGTAAAATGGAACCACTGATGATAAAATCCACAAGGACAGTACAATATGATGGGAATCAGCATTTGGGCTGTTCAAGAGCTAAAATCTTTTCTCACATTTCTCAGACTTCTCAGGTGTTTAGATGGGCTAATAAATCAACATGTTGAAGTGTTTGAATCCAACTAATAAAACTTTGTTGCTCTTTTAAGACCATGTAAAGGAAACTGGCCTTGTCCACTGACTAACCACTGGTAGGAGTATCCACAGCAGTTTCCAATCTACCATAATGGGATGCTAATACTGTCTATTAAAGTCTAAACTGATCTCTAAAGTCTCCATTCTTAAGCCACTGTTTTTCATCTAACTCAGGAGTTAAAACCTCTTTCCTGGATCATCTCTCTATAACAAAAATAACAACAATTCTCTTTCGTCCGTCTTGATTCTTTTGTGAACTGACAGAACTATAAAGACTAAATCTGTGGAGCTGATCTGATGCACAGATCCTCATCAATGTTTAATGCTATGCCCAAGGGATTGTGAGTCTTTATTTATTCGGTTTGGCTTGCAGGAGCAACGTGTTATCAAAGGTAAAGAGTCCTCAGTATGGACTGGTGAAAAACCCTGGCAGGTCAGAGGACTGTACTAACCCCAAAAGGAAGAGCATAAGGCCCAGCAATGAGATAAGTAGTTGCTTAAGAACCTCCAAGAGGAATTAATTCTGCATTGCTTTCTACCACTGAAAAGGAGATTTACAGCACTTTTATTCAACTATGCAAACGTGACCTGAGCTCCAGGGAAAGGTATGTCCTATATATCTAGAAAAAGATCAGTCAATGAAACAAAATGTTTGTATCTCAAAGGGGAGTCCTTGCTATATTGTGAAATGCCAGTTATCTAGAGATGAAGATCTTCTGATGCAAGTTTGAGCCAAAAAACAAGTAATCACTTTGGGCTCCAAACGGACCTGGTGGAGTAATTAATTATTTAGTGTTGTGACTGGGCCAAAAAGTTAGGGGAAACACTTGGATTTTATCCAGAACTTAATTTTTTGTAGTAGTATTGCCAAAGCAAGGCATCTATGCCTTCTCCATCAGTATCATCTTGGTCAAATCCAAAATGCTTTCTTTAATCCCTCTCAAAGTGTCAGCTGCATTTTTAGGATAACTGCTATTAAAGTGGTTTTTTTATGTAGGCCATCAGACATTTTTATAGCCCTAAAACACAAAGATCCTTATTTAAGGGAAGCAGGACCTAAATATCTGCTGAGTTTTCCCAGAGAGGATCTGTGTATGGCAGGGTGGATTTTAAATCAAATACAAGCTCTGCTATTCCTTTGCTTGGCAGGAGATCAGTCACAGCTGATGCCCCAAAGATGACTTCTGTTCTTGAAAGCATCTTATTATACTAGACAATCTCAGGAGATCTATTCCAATCTCAAATATCCCATGATTCTATAATTAAGACACTATTGATGGCAGCTCAAACTGAGTGACGAGTTTGGCATCTTTCAAACAGACCCTTTTCACCTCCAGAGAGAGTGGGTTAAAACCTGGCTTTGGTGGGTTAAAAGAGGCCAAACAACAGGGTACAAAGCTGGGACATACTTTCTGGTTTTCCTGTTGTCTAAAAATAGGTACAATTCTGTCTGTAATATGGATGACACCAGAACAACACAGTAATTTACAGCAGAGAAAGGGTTTACTGATCTCAGCTATCTCTAGACTAGGCAAGGGTCTTGCATGTGTCCAAAGCTTTGACGTGGCTAAATGCCATCTACAGAACCAGGTAGGCTGGTATTGTATCTTTCTATATGGTGCTGCTTGATGTACAGCTGGCAGCCTGAGGTTCATTGATTGTGACTTAGATTAAAAATAGAAATCTCAACCCAAAAACTCAGTCTATGAGCTCCTTGTGTTCTGTTGCTGAAGAAACTGTTCTGCTGTGCTGTTTTCTTCTCATCAGCCAACAATCACCACTCCCAGCTGAGAACTTTGGTTATTTCTGTTTTCCATCTCCTGTTTGCCACAGTTCCTCTAAAGAGTAGTTCATGTCTCGTTTGGGTAAAATTCAACAATGGTTGCGTTTGCAGGACAAAATCAATTTATATATATGTATAATAGAAATAGATACCACTTGAGATTGTGAGCTTCATAAGTAGAGGTAGCAATTCCTGAACTGGCAGGATGGGAACTATTATGATTGGCAGTAATGATACCTCAGTTTAGACGGGTCTGGAATATCTTGACGTGAGCTGAGTCCCTAAGATGAAAGAAATGGAGGATCAACTGCCAATTTTCAGTGATGGTGGATGTACAGAAACTGGAAGTAAACAAGTACATGACTAGCCCACCTAGGGTGTTAGGATTCTGTACAAGCTTTTAAAGGATTGGACATATTAGAGAGACATGCAGGCTTGCTTTAGGGTGTAGGAGTAACAAAGGGATGTTAGTTAGATTGGCTTACGGATGTAGGAATAATAGGATGTAATTTATTTTGCTTAAGGATGTAGAAGAAAGAAGATTTACATGGCATGGTTTAAGGCTGCAAAAGAAATAGGATTAAATTAGCCACATGAAAAATTTAGGTGTTAGGAAAAATTTCCCTCAAGTATTGCAGCATGGTTTTCCAAAGGAAGAAACGATAATAGGACCAGGCTATTTTTCTCTGAACTTAAAAAGTCACTGGCTAAGGTTCTTTAAGCTTCTGTAGCATCTGACATGTAGAGGTGGAAACGGGGAAAAAATAAATTAATAGGCTTTGATTGGTTTATCTGGTAAAAATGTGCTAGCTTAGTTTTTGACCTTTAAGAGCCTCCTCTGTGGTTTGGTTTTTTGTTTTTCTTTTTTTGGGTGGTTTGTTCTTTTTATTTTTGTACTGTATATGGTATATAGTTATGCATAATGTTACAGGTGAGAAATCAAGCACACAAAAGCCTAGAAAGTAAAAAAAAAAGTGATTTTTCTTCCAACAATAACTTAACTGTGTTACAAAATGTATCAAGGGCCTGTTGATAAATGGGAAAGGATTCAGAGAAGAGCCCACTGGAATGATGCAAAATTTGGAAATATGCCTCAGATTACCTAGGAAACTCAATCTATTTAGAGGAGACTGAGAAGCATCACCATAGGCCCTGTTTACCTACTTAGGAAGAAGATTGCAGCAATTTTTGGCAAAGAAAATTCTGACAAGACCCAGTAGTTGCATCCTGAATTACAGAAAAGACAGGGAGAGGGAGTAAGGCATTTTTCATGATGAGGATAACTTTCCATTGGGATGAAATATGTGGAGAAATGATAACTGAAGAAACGATAGATCAGTTTTCAAATCAAGACTGGCCTGCTGTTTAAAAGATTCTAGCTCAAACACAAGCATTTTGATACTGAAATTTTTAGTTGAATTTCAACAGTCATGATGAAATCAGGCAAAATCATGATCTTTCCTTCGGCTCTCGATATATAAATATCACTTTTATACTGCCTCTGGAATCTCAGGAATAATGTGGATAGCAATAAAATTGGGAAGTTTTCTATTTCCTTGCATAGCTCGGCGCCTGTTTTGCTCTGAGTGCTACAGGAGGACTGTGCACACCAGTGTTCATCCCTAGAGTGCTGTTCCCAGCACACCACCACTTCCAGGACCTGGCATCAGGATTTTTCTCACTAGAAAAATCTGTACGCCAGAGTGGACACAATCCTCACTGGCACTGCAAGCCCATGCCTGCAGCACTCTCAAAATCGTGTCTTAAAACAAAGAAGGTGATACAGAGAGGGCCTGGGTGCCGAAGGCTCTTCCAGTGGGGACTGGGCAGCAGCACAGCACAAAGGTGTCCTGGTGCCTGGGAGGTGCAGTGCCTCAGGGAGCTCTGGGCTGCTGCATCTCTATAGAACTACTGCCACAGAGGGGGTAGGGAGGAAATACGGCAAGAAAGTGGGATTTGTTGTGTGAAAGTAAGCATGGGTATAATGACCTTCCTGCCAAGGGGAGGAAAGTCAGGCAAGAGGAGTTGGAAATGAGTTACGGTACCACAAAGGACATAGAATTTGAGTGGTTGAGAAACAATTCTGAAATACGTTTTCCATGAAGAAACAGAAGGTTATGTGAATGGGTAGGGAAAAGTAGGAGGATGTAAAAGAGTGTTATTAAAGGAGTCTTGTTTCTCTACACAGAGCTAGTTGCTAGCCTCTCATTTCTCTCCCTCTGGGTCCTGTGTGTTTTAGGAGTCTCCACTGCCTCAGCAGGAACATTTTCCCAGTGAAGCTGATGCACTGGGCCTTCAGAGGAAAGCAGTGTTTTGTAAAATGGTCCCCTGTTATTAAGAATTTGTCTTTCTTCAAGGGCTTTTACCTAGAGGTTCTTCCTCCCCCTTCCTTTTTTT
>VZRF01005649.1:137430-177319 GCA_013396875.1 Vireo altiloquus | reverse complement strand
TTTTTTTTTTTTTTACCTTCTCCAGAGGGTGCTTAATTTCCTTTCCTCACCCAGAGGATGAAGTTGATATAAACTGGAAAAGGGTAAGTTTGGAAAAAGACATCCTTCTTTTTAGAGAAATGGAGAAGAAATGGAGAAGCCTATGGCTTCTCTATGACCGGACATATGTCTGTCAACAGAAGTGGCTGATCACTCATGGATGGAAGGCAAACCCATCCAATATTATGTCCTGTACTCTTGTTAAAAAACAAGAGACGAATGGGACCCATGGTCCTTGCAGCCTTCCTTTAAGGGCTAAATCCTCAGGCTAAGAGAAAATGGAAATTGTCTTTCCCAGTTTTAGATTTACCTCTGCCTATTCTGTGTTGGAATGAAAGGTTAAAATACAATTTTCAGCTTGAGGCACGACAAGGGTTTGTGGGAACTGTAGTTTAAGGTATCATTTCTTTCCTACCTGCCATTCTGTTTGTTGAGGCCTGTCCCATAACTCCAAAGAGCAGCATTTGCTTGAGCTGAGTCTGATCTGCCCGTCTTTACTGGATAAGTCCTGGACCCATTTAAATTAGGTCCATTAAAGCTTTGGACCCATTACACACATGCACAGTGGTTTGGGGGACTTTTATCATCCTGTATTTTTGTTTTTAAAATATAATTCATATTTTCCTAACAGAATCTATTACCGTCTGCCACATTTATCCTTTTTGCAGTGGTTTTAACCCCTGGCCTGTAATTTAACCCATAAGGATATGATCCTTATCCCAAGGCCATTTCTACTTTCCTTTAAAGCTCTATCCGCTGCAGAGGGCCAGAATATGCACAGCAGAAGCAGCTGAGCCAAGAGGGATGGTATGATTCCCAACCCTCCCTTAGGAAAGAAATGAAAGACAAACGGTAGGGGTCCAGAGGAGGAGAGGGAAGACTTTTTTATTAGCACGGAAGGATTGGCATGCAGAAATAAGCCGCCAGGGCAAAAGCTGCTGCTTCTGGGTGATAAGCCACCCAGTCAGTCAGTCGGGAGGGGTATCCTGGAGAACAAAGGCCTTTCTGGTTTGGTGTGCTGAGAGTCAGGGTGATAAAACAGCTGGCAGAGTTAGTAATGAGTTCACACCATTCCCTGGTGTGAACTGTCAGAGCTGTAAGTAGGGACTGGTGTGTGAGGGAACTACGGTAGGTGCTTGTGTGGGGGAAAAGAGCCCTTGGGAGAAATAGGGTAGGACCTGGTGGGGTACAGACCTGAAAGCTGGAAAGCTGGCCTGAATGCAGCTGGGTGTTCTTCAGGGAGGTGAGTGGAGGGGAAAAGGAAGAGTGTGGTAAGACAGGGTAAAACTTCACTGCAGGTATAGGTGATGTCAGTGTAAAGGAAAAATACAGAATGTTCCCTTAGCTGGGACTGGATATTCTCTATAAGGTATGGTGTTTTATTCCCTGCTTCCTTAGTTACTCGGAGGTCCCACCTCCACTTGGACTCTGTTTGGCTCACAGGGCTCCTTTCCCACTTGGTGAGGTGACAAGGCAGGATCTCAGTCCCTCCCTGTCCTTTTACCACTGTGACCTTCCCTAGCTGGATCTCATTTGAGCACAGATACAGACCCTGCAAATGCAAATATTGCTCAGCTGCTTGTCCATAAGCTCTTTTGCAGTATGAAGCTCTTGGAAGGGAACAAGTGATTCATACCCTGTCTTTCCAATGTGGAAGCAAGGATGGTGAATGCTGGAATACTGAAGGATAAAAAGACAACCTCTGCAGAGCCTGATGAAAGAGGTAAATGGTTTTTCATTTCACTTCTCCTCAGCTGCAGTCCTCTCAGAAATGCAGCCTGAGACACGTTGCTGCTGATATGGTGTGGGACTGGACCATAAGGGCATCCTCTGTCACAAGGTCATGTCAGAAGAGACTCATGTTCCTTAAGGTTCCTGCTCCAAAATTACTGCTCTTGGACCAAATCCTGAAGCCTTTATTCATTCAAAATTTTCAGCATCTTTGAGTGATGTTTTGCTTGAGTAACAACTGCAGGATTTTGCCCATTCATCAGCTTAAGTAATTCTACAGAAATGACATTATTTAGAGTGCTCAGCCCTGGCTTGCATACATCTTTACCGGCACAGTGATTTTAGCAACTCTTACCTAGGAATCGCTTTGGAGCTTTGTAAACTTGTGGAGGGAAAAATCTCCATGGGAAAATAAGAATCTGTAGAAAATGGTGATGGTTCCCCCCCTCCTTTCAGTGGGTAGGTAATCTATGAGGCAATCAGGAAAATAGCAATTTGGACATAAATTTGAATGTATTTTTTCTTTGCTTTTGACAGGAGTCCTTGTATTTATAGTATTAGATGAGTTTTCTCAATGCAGTTATGTTGGGAGGAATCTGCAGTGCCTTTCTTAGGCAAATGGATGTGTTGCTTAAGTCTCTTAGTCAGCTGGAGAATTACCAAAGGAAGTGAGACCAAGACTTTGACAGTTCTGTATCCTGCCTTGATCAGAGGGCAACACTGACTATTTCAGCAGAAATTGCAAGGTGCAAAGAACATGGAATAATCTACCAAAGAGAGGGCTGCTGCTTGGCTGGTGAAAGAGTTATGCAAACAAGTAAAAATGTCATAACCTCTCTAACCTGAATGGGAGGGCTTTTACTGGGTAACATCTAGTATCCTTGTAATTTACTTGGTCCTTGGCTTTGTCTGCCTCAGCAGGAGGTTCCACAGGTAATACTCTTAGAGGTGGCTCTTTATATCAGCTGAAAGTCTTTTTGTAGTTGCAAACTACTAGAGACTTTCAGAGAACTCATGTAAGGTGAAGTCTATGATACTCCAGTTTGCAATAATTTTATTTCTTGGTGGCTAGCCCCAGAAGAGGTGAGAGGTGGATGATTATTCCCTTAGTCTAGGGACTAAGGGATTAGCATAAGTGGTTCAGCCTCTGGCAAGAAATGCTGCTACTGTGTGTTGCTGCTGCAGTCTAGAAGAGCTGCACTTGGGCAAGTCAGAGGTCTGGCATATCTCTACATGGGTTGCAGCAAGGGAATTGACAACTGGAGAAGCCCAGTAAACAGGAACTTTCATATTATACTGATTTACTGCAAACTACCAGGATGCAACAGTAAACTCTTCCACTCTCTTCACATTACTCTTATTTATACTTAACATCCAATACTTTGGCTGTCATTCTTTAATCAAGATTTCTTTTAAACCTGTCTGAATTGCTTGGGGAAAACCCTGGGTAAATATTGTTATTAGTTAAGTAATAAGACACAACAGGGTGTGAAATATTACCCTATAACTCATGCCTACTCTATAGCAGTACATTGAGTGGCACAAGGCCAAATGGCTTTGTGTGTTATTTTTTTAGTTAAATCAAATTAAAAAGACACCAGCAAAGTGTCTGTGGCTGTTAAAACATGGCCATGGAGGTAGGAGGGAGAAGGGAGAAGAGTCATTTAATAAGTTGTGCTGTCAGTTGCTCACTTTTTAATTTAGTGAACAATGAAAAGTACTAAGTGGAGAGCCCTGGAGAGAGGTGTCCTTCACTTATCTAAAGGACAGATTGGACAGAAGCAGCAGCAGTGTGAGCTCTGCCATCACTCTGTGGCAGCAGGCTTGCAAGCTCTACCTCTGGTGGGTTGAAAATGTCCATTTGCAAGACCCCATTCAAACTTTTGTCACTCGGCATGAGCTGCCATTAACTGTGGCTTAATAAGATGCTTCCAGGACCATAAGTTGCCTTGGGGGCATCTGTCAAATTGGAAGGCAAATTGAGGCTTCCACTTATGAAAACCACCAGACAGATTTTTACTGATGACTTGAGATTCTGACCAGCTTCCTGGGACCAAACTCAGCTTCTGCATAAGCGCTCAGCCTTTCAGATGGTGCTGTCTCATTTGGCTTACATGGCAAAGAAAAGGCATCAGTAATGTGTTGCACGCTAATAGAACCTTATTAACAGTTTTCTAACTTTTTGAGCCAATTCACTGCCCTTGTTTAAAAAATCCAGCTTATATACAGCACAGCATGCAATCCTGGCTGCACAGGATGGTTACTTCGGCTGGGATTGCCAGGGCTGCACTTTGGCTGCAGAGATGAACTGGCCTCCTCTGAGCTCTCACTTCTGTCTTAGTTTAGAATGACCTTTTTATGAGTAAATGGGTCCTGATCTCTTGCTCCATTTAATAGCCCCTTGGCTACAGGCAATAGTCTGTTTCCAGGAATGGGCTAGTGCATCTTGGGTTAGCTAAACTGTATATTGGCTTTTAAGGAATGAACTTCTTGCACTGCAAGGAAAATGTTAAATTTTCATAGAGTCTTTTTATTTTTGTTTGTTTGCTTTGTGGAGACAGCTGCTGTTGTGTCCCTTACCCAAGCCCCATTAGCTACCCAGCAGCTTCTGATTCACACAGCCAGGCTAGAAATGTAGAAAACCATATAAAAAGATGCTCATTAATCCTTATTTCGTTCCTCCCATAGGCATTTTCCTTACATGCCCAGCATTTCTCACATGCTGGACTCCCTGTGCAACAGGAGGCTTCCATTTGCTTTAGTCTTTAAAAGCCCAAGCAGTTTATTTGTGGAGCTTGCTGTGCTGCTTACTCTCTGATGCAGGGCGGGGTGTGCATGAATCTAGTCTAGTAAGTCTAGTGAAAGGGGAGGATTCTTCTTTTTCCTTTTCTCCATAGAAAATGCTGCCTCCCTTGACAACAGAACATGAAGGTTGACAGTGTGCTTTCTCCCCGTGGTTTGAACCTGGGACAATTCCCACAGCAGCGCTGTGTCCTTTGCATGTGCTCCTGTGTCTACATTGGCTTGCAGTTAGCACAGAGATACATCAATATTCCTGATGACAATAAATACAGCTATTAGGAATGAGTCGAGAGCTTATCCTAATTGGGTAACAGATGAGCAGGCGTATGTTGCTGTTGAATCCATCAGCATTAACTGGGCAGAGGTAAGTTTGATCAATACTGACACTTGAGTCCATGGGTAGCCACTGGAAAATATTAATTTACAATCATGACCGGCACCTCTCATTAACCAGAAATGTGTTAACCCTAATTGGTTCAACAGGCCCTGCTGCACGGCACTGTGCTGCTCGCAGCCTTTCTTCCAGGGCCTGAGACAGTTTCATGTGGATGGGAACTTAATGGTGCTCAGGTTTGTGCTTTGGGTGGCTGGGCTGGCAGCTGAACTGCAGCATCCATCAGGCCAGGGAGGTATGCAGTGCACACCCACCTGGGCATACAGCCCATATGGTTGGGCAGACGTGGAGATCTACGCATTTCTCTGCTCTTGCCTCATGGCCAACTTGAATGGGAATTAGGCTGAGTAGGAGCGACACTGATTTACATCACCTGCAAGTCTGTACCACAAATCCGTGAGCATTCCTGTCCTTAGTGCCTGTGTGTGCACTGGGGGGCTGCGTGCAGATATGGACTGAGTACACATGTGGTAGCATTAGGTTGCCCTCAAAACTGTCAGGGTATGTAAAAAACATTGGTTTTAACAGGAAAACTCTATATATATGTGTGTGTGTATGGAATACTTATGAGGGTGTGTGAAAAATGTTTCTTGTGCTGTAATGCCAGCAATGACAATTTGTTTTCTTTACCTCAACAAAATCCTCACAACCATCCATTCAAAGCAGTCGTCTTTGGCATGTGCCATAAATATGCATAGTGTATATACAAATATGAGCTGTAAGAGTTGAAATCATCTTGTAATTAAGGTCTATGCCTGACAGTAAGGAAAGCTGAATTTGCTGTTAGACCTTCAGTATCTGTGGAGACAAGACTGCTGTCCACATCCACCACGGAAAGAATGAGAAATGATGGGCTTAAATTGGAACCTAGATCCTGTTGCTCCCTATTAGGAATAACTTTCTAGCAGTAAGAATAGTTATGCAGTAAAATAGATTGCCTGAGAAGGTTATTGAATTTCTTCTTTGAAAGAAAATAAATCCAAGTTTGAAAAATATCTGTTGGAACTAGCTAAAGGAAGAAAAGAAAGAGGATTATGTGTTTTAGAATGCTTTTCACTTTTGTTTTCTGGTGCCTTTATAAGCATAGATGTGTCCCTGCTTCTTCAGCTGAACATGGTTGCATGTCAGCACTGACTATGCTTACAGTAACCTCATTTGCTGCAAATTTATCTGTAAACTCAGCTGGCCTTAATCCCTGTCCTCTGTTTTAATGGTCAAGCTTAAATAATGGCCTTTGCCAGTCATCGTAATTTCACTGCCCTCTTTTGATATTCTGGGACCTGCAATGAAAGATACCAGGCAAAAGGAAGCAATTTCTTAGTCAAATGAGTTTCAAGATCAAGACAGATTTTTCTCTTCAAAACTTTTTTGTACTTCTGATTTCTCAACTCCTTAATCTTTCTTTCTTGTTTTAATGGTGAAGGGTGTTACGAAGTTTTTAGTAAAAATTCAATTCAAATATAGTAGGGGATGAAAATATTTGATTCTTGCCCTGTTACCTGGATCATGATTGCCCAGTCCCATCCAAGTCCCCAGCATTCTTTTGGTCTTATCAGCTCTCCAAATAACCCAGCAATTTCTTTTTGGCACTCAGATGTCTGTACCATAATTGATTTCCAAACCACTTGCCTTTAAAAGAAAAAACTGTTCGTTCTATATAATTCCAGGTGATAGTCGACTGTTCTCCTTTTTGTGTAACAAAAACTTTATGCTTCCATGTGAAGTTAAAAAGATGATTTTGTCTTCCTGTTTCATAAGAGGATTATGAGGGGATGCCTGAAACCCAGGGAATATGAAGAAGAGCAACAGCAACCTGCAAAGAAACACATTCCAGTAGCTGACCGTTTGCATGTATGAATAATTCCAGTGAGGCTGTCTGAAAGATTTATTATTTGGCAAAAAGAAAAGGAACAACTGTTGGCTGGTTTGAATGCTTCCACAGTTCACGAGTATGGCACATGGAGAGTGAGAAACAAGGTCAGACTCTCTTATGTCTAACCCTTGCTTACCTGTAGCCTGGATACTCGGTATTTATAATATTTGTACCACTGCTGTTTCTTGGAGCATCTTTCACAGGAGCTCGATGGGGAATTTTCCGACAGTTTTGTGTTGAAGACTTTCAGTTTGTGAAAACACAAGAATGTTCTGGGTTGGTTTTCTTTTTTTTTTTAACGTAACATTTTTGGAAGGAGTTTTTGGTCTCAGCTGGGATTTTTTTGTCTCTTGAAAGAGACTAGCTGGAACTGAGCATCAAACAGCATGGTGGCCAAGGGTTTAACCAAGGAAGCTGGATGTCACATAAAAGCCTTTACTCTGGATTTGTTCCTAGAAGTCAAGACTTTTCTCAGGGTTTTTGGGTGGTATTTTTTGTCGGTTTTTTTTTTTTTTTTTCCCCACCAGTTAAAGTACTTTCTTAGTCTCTTGCCTGAGGGGGCTGGGGAAGAGGGGGTTATTAGACTTTGTATTAGCTGTCCCAGTAATTGTCAAGTGAGGAGGAGATTGGTTGTGTAGGCCTGTTAGAGCACTCACCTGGGATGTGGGAGGTGGCAAATACAGGAACAAGAACTTCCCCAATCCAGCCAAATGCCTACCTATTTGTTAAGCTTGAATAATTTCCTCTTGTTTTCAAAAAACAACTTTGACAGGTCTTGGGTTTTTTTCCCTCCAGAGGGCAATGACTCACTGTCTGACTGACTCAGAAGCTCAGCAGTCTCACACATGCCTGCTGGGGAGTTTCTGCTCAGGTATCTTCCCTGGCTCTTGCAGCTTTGGAAGTGAAGGGTTCCCTGGGATGTGTAAAAGCCATAAACCTTGCTGAGGTCATCTGTTCACCTTCACCCTGTTAGCACCCTACCAAGAATATCTGGGTACTTCAGGGTGCCCAAAGTGGTTTTGGTGGGGAGTATTTGTACATGAGAGAGCAGCAATGGAAGATGTGTGATGATGCAGACCATCTGTAACTTTCTGGGGTATAGTCTCACAAAATTGGGTTCCTATGGAGGGAAATAACCTGTGACAGGGGCCATGCATATTCTTTCAGGGGAGCTCCAGAGGCGCTTAAGGGTCTGGGAGTGCTGCATTAATTATTTTTGGTGTGTCGATGGGGCTGCTCTAGTGAGGCCAGAAGGATACTCTAAGGCAAGCTAGGTAGCCAGAGAATTTGACCCTAGAGGTGTTGGCAGAAAGGACTAAGAAGAATATCTATACAGACACGGCTTTGTCTCAAGCCTGCTCTGCCTCCAGCAGTGTTCTGTGTGCTGGGTAACGAAAACTTTTGGCAATATGAGAAAATAGTATGGAAAGAGCATTTTCTGGTCATCTCTTGCCTGCTGCTCTTTTTTGTTTCAGAGCAACATTCGCTTCAGAGAGAGAGCACACAAGGCTCTGGTGTTGGGGATGGCAAAAAGAAATGAGATAAAGTCTCATGCAAACAAGTGTTAGCAGTCAATGGAATTGTACTTCTTTTTCCCAAGGGCTGGATCTGGCATTGTGTCTTACAAGCCTTGGGAGATTTATGACCTCTTTGACTTGATCTGTGGCACAAGATTTATGGCCAGGCTGAAAGTGCCCAGAAATAACACTACTCTCTTTGTACCAGCACTGCATCTGCCCAACACAAAAATGCCCACTAAGTCAGGAATTCTCATATGGTGGACATCTGAGGCCAGGGAGCTCAGCTATCTTCATGCTGGAGGTATAAGATTCAAAGGAAGGCCCTGTGCCCACACAGGAGACCCAGTGAATGGCTCCCTGAAGGAGTTCTAGACTGAGAGGAATATCAGCTTCTCAAAGGCAGATCAAAGCATTGCAAGGGTGTTCACACCTTCTTCTCACACAGAAGGGCCATGGTGTGGCAGACCTCAGGAGTGAGAGGACTTGCCCATCTGGCTCTTCTGATTATGCTGATGAGCTGGCTTATGGAGCAGGGTAAAGGACTTATGGTGGAGATGTGAGAGCTGCTCTTCCATTGGCTACACGGTGAATTGAAAGTTCTTGTCCAGTGAACACCATGCCTCTTTTTTCTAGCCTTCATCTCAATTTACCTCTACACTGGCTCAGAACTTTAATTCAGAGATGCTCTGTAACTGACATTTCTGTATTTTGCAATGTTTTTGTTAGTGATAAAGCCACAGAATTATGGGCACTTTACTGATCACTCCAGAAGTCCTTGTACACATCTGCCTTTCCAAAACACTGAGAACTCTCCTCTGTGATTCTCAATATTATGTTTAAGGCAAAAACTGCCTTAGCATGTAGTGCCAGTGTTCTAATATAATTGACCTCTTCTGTCCATCTCTCCTCTGGGAATCTAAGTGCTCCTATAGAGCTGTGGAGCTCTATATGAGAGACCTGTGATCATTTCTCCAAGCCAAAGAGTTAAGTCATTCTCTCTAAACCTGATAGGGGGAGAGAGGGGATCTGGCTTTTTGGGTTTGGATCACTTTATTTAGCTGCAGGTTACTGTTAGATGAGAGGGCAGAAGCAGGGGCAGGAAAAGGACAGTGCTGCAGTTCTTCAACTCATAACGGAGTGTGGAACCTGCCTGATTTGGATTTTCTGAGCTGCTGCACTCTAAGTCCACCTGAGTTGATGGCTGCCTTGCCACTCACAACGTGGCTTAACTGAGTGGAATTTTATTTCCTGAGTGTACAATGAAAGGCACGAAGGTTACCATATCTGTTAAATCACAGGAAAAATGAAGAGGGTGAGGTAGGGGGATAGAGAAAGAAAGTTGCAATGCACACAGTTCATCTCTAGAGTGACAGAGAATAGGGAAAGGGTCATAGAGGGTTTCAAAGCAATTTATTGCCTCTACTTCATCATTACTGATATTTCCAGAGCACCCAAACAACTGCAACCATTCCAGGTTGATTACTTCTCTCTTGTTGTTGTTGTTGTTTTTCTTTTTTAATGTTGGCTTCACCACTTCTTTCATCTGCCTCTTGTGTGATTTTTTTTTTTCCCCCCATTACATTATTTTCTGTCACTGAATTGCTAGAGACCCCCTGGATGCTATACAAGGTGACAGTTCCTGAGCAGTCAAGAAGAAGAACAGTCAAAATAGAATGACAGAAGCACAAGAAAAGGAGGGAAGAGAATGCCTCCAGAGCTTTAATTTCACTTCC
This sequence comes from Vireo altiloquus, assembly GCA_013396875.1. NCBI lineage: Eukaryota > Metazoa > Chordata > Aves > Passeriformes > Vireonidae > Vireo > Vireo altiloquus. The sequence goes on along the minus strand of VZRF01005649.1, from coordinate 167,227 downwards.
TTTATTCTGGCTGCTTGCAGGGCCAATATAAACAGGAGAAAAATGACAGCAGACAGCTTCACTTCTAATGACATCAAACGGTTTGGATCTGACGTTGATGGGGAACTTGGAGAAACCACCATTGATCCCTCAATTCTTCCTTTCCCACTGCCCTCCAACTGGAGGAAGCTGTCACCCAGCCAGGGCACAGCAAATTCTTCACCTCTCTCTGTGGTCCTGGAATATCGCCCGACATGCACAAGAAAAATATGAGGTGAGTTAACATTCATGCTATATCGATGAACTAGCATAAAGATTCAAGCGTTTCAAAGTTACATACTCCACACGACCTCCAGCAAACTTACCCTGCTGGTGAGATTCGGTGTTTTTCAAGGTCAGCTGAGGCACTGCCTACATTAAAGAAGTTGGCATCAATGCAATTACATCAATACAGAGCACGTTTTCTTAGTGTAGGAAGGGCCTTGCTGTCCTTTCAGGAATGAATCCTGCATATAGATCTTTCTGAAGGGAAAACAATGAATAAAGCAAATATAGAATTTACAGACATAACATGTTTTCTTAATTGAGAAACCTTTGATGATGTTGAAGGAACTAGAGGGTTTTTTTAATTTTTTTTTTTTACTTTCACAAGATTTCTGTCTCAAGAAAATGTTTTCCAAATAACATATAATTTTCCCCCAGAAGCATTTTCTGCTGACAAGTGATCTAGTCATGCTGAATTTCAGGAAAACAAAGATGCTTATTGAGAAATTTAGACACAATTAAAAACTGAAATGTGAAAGGAAGTTCACTGTTCCAGCTTGAATGTCCTCACTCACCAGATATGTAGGATCTGTCTTTTACCTGCTGTCTACAGAAGAGCTTCCTTGTTTCCTTTGCAGGGGTCATAAGGGAGGATGCAGAAATGGGAAGCAGTAGGATCTGAGGATGCCATTTTTAAAAAAATTAAACTTAGCTTCTTCCCAGAATTTACTTTCCAAATGGGAGATGCACCCGAAGACTGGACTTTCCCAGGGTCTGCTGTCTCTTACAGTGGCAGATCAGAAGTTGCTCTTCTCCTTCACCTGCTTCATATCTCATTACTCCACAAGCAGGATTCAGATCCATATTCAGCTGCTTGAAAGTGGCTGGTGCCTGGACTGACAAGAGAGAGTGGCTTTGTTTAAGTGACTACTTTTTTGCCAGTCCTCTGGTTCACAGATCATAATGCACTTGCATTCAGACAGCATCAACCAGAGGATGATGAAAACATGTTACCATTGTCATTCTTTTGTAGGCAGGGCAGCACTGACAATGAAAGAGTTTTCAATAGTACTGGGAGTTGGAATTTAAGGATCAAGAGGCTGGAGAGTGGTTTTTTCAATAATCCTAACAAGTGATCTTGACTATGGTGAAAGCAACACGATGAACTGTAACTACAGTTCCTGGAAAGTTTTCTTGTGTACCTCTTGTGCATTCCCCGTCTTGCACCTCCCTATCAGCTCCTCTTGGCTTAGAGAAGATTCAGTGAGGACTGCATTCATCCAAAAGAGTCTGTTTTTCAGTTGCATTCAAGTTGTTTGATGTTCCCTTGCATCTTTTCTCAGTAACAGCAGAACTGAACACCATACTCCTAAAAGTACTGACAACCACAACTTCAGCTGAAGTTTTCTTTATGTACTTGGGTAGACTCTTTCATGGTCATTCATAACTTGATTAACAATATCAAAATTTTATCACATTGTCTATTTGATTGAACAACCAGAGTACTATAGGCCAGACACTACTCCAAGAGGGAGAGCCAATGTGAGTTCTGCTTTCCTTAACTGATCCCTGACTTTGTGCCTTTTGAAACTATTATGCCTAGCTTAAGCTCAGTGATACTTCAGTAAACATCCTTGCTCTATAGAGTAAGTCATGAGATTGGACTGTCACACATCTATCTCATCTAAATGGCTCTCTCAATAAATCTGTATTTTTAGGAAAAGCTTTATTTTCTGTTGTAGACCACATATAATGACAGTTTGAGCCCATTTAATGTGACTGTGTTGTTGCTACTTTTCTCCCCTTGCTTGTGTGTCATTATGACATTTTTTTTCCCCCCTGCCTACTGCAGAATTTTCTAGGGCAGCAAATCAATGAAGGATTTGGTTGATGGTAGTTGTTGCCCAGTTTCTGTCATGACAATGCTAGGTTTTCCATCCACTTATAATGTTACCACAACCTACCCTCTTCTTAATAATCACACTGTTTCTCCAAGTTCTGTAGCTGATGCAAAAGGATGACAAGGCATCTCCTTAGGGGAAGTATATAACCTAGCTCCTGGCTGCCTAGAGGTACTCTGGGCTTTGCTCTCTTCCTCTGTGGCAATTTTGATATTAGAGTGACTGAGTGAGTACTTTCTTCCTATCTCTGTGATCTGTGTGTACAAAGAAGATGATCTTCTGCAATTTAGTTTATCTCCCGCTAGGGCAGACTGTATGCCAGGTAACTACTTTTCACAATGCCATCCAATCAGTTGTGTTGACACTCTGGTGTCACCTTTGTGACAGCTACTTCATAGAGATAACAGAATGCTGGTAGCCAATTAGATTTAGCTGATAGCAATGCCACAGAGCCTGTCCAAAAGGGAGACTGTGCACACCCACAGCTTGACAATAATATTATAATTGAAGTGACAAAGCCCAGGGAGACTAATGTAGCAACCTATAAGAGGTAGCTGCGCATGTGCAACCCTACTTGCATATCAGAGACTCAACAGTCTTTGAGGCTCTCAACTTAGGCCATTCATACCAGCAAACTTTAAATGCATTAGCTTTGTCATAAGCTATTTTCAGAAAATTAAGTAAGAAGAACAGGCTTCATGGCTGACATCTCTTCTCTCACGGGAGACAGGGGAGCAGCCCCTCTGTCCACACTGCACTTGCCTTTCCTGTGGCAGAGCAGCAGGGACTGCTCTGTGCCACATCCCCATATGGCCAGCAGGTAATTTCCTCTCGTGCACCTCTCATGAAGGCAGCAGGGAAATGCAAGAGGCTGCAAGCAGCACAATTTTTCTGGTCAGCGCAAGAGCCCTGTGTGCAGAGTCACCTCACACGTACTCAGGGAACAGCCAAGCGTGGCCGCTCAGACTCGGTGTTCTAAATCATTGTAACCTTTTGCAATGTTTTAAGTTTTCTTCTTTAAAAAAGAATAAATCTATTTCGTTTCTACTTCTGAATTTCTTCTTTATACTCTGGTGTGCTCTTCGCAGAAGCAAGAACTATAGACATGTACTCTGGGGAGACGGGTTATTTTCTCTAGAATAAAATGAAAAATATTCCCCATGGTTTTTCTGGAATAGGGATGCAAAAATGCTGGTCCTCTGCCCTTTTTCTTCTCTTGCATCCTTTTCTCTACAAAAGAGGAATGTGCCCTATCTTGCAATTAATCTTCATGATTCCAGTAGTAGGTGAAGGTATTTCCAGTTATTTGTTCTTGGCTTGAGGAAGTCTGGAATTAACTGTCGAAATCAGGTCATCCGTCTAGAAAAGCTTTTCTAAACTCTACCTCTGCTAAGTGCTTTATATCCAAAAAGAGACATGGAAAAACTTTCATATGCTCCTTCACGAGCACATCCACCTCCCTTGCGGTCTTCAGTGCTCCTGTGTGCGCATTTGCCACGTGTGTAGTTGCACATGAGAGTACAGATGGTACAAGTGCTCGTGTCCCCCCTGCCCAACTCACCCAGCCAGGTTTTTATCCTGCCTTTTGAAACCACACCAAAGCTCGTTTGTCTTCATCAGCCCTGGCAGGTAAATCATATTCGCAGCAGTGCAGCTGCACTCATGGCTGACAATGGGGTATATTTTTCATAGTGTGGTAAAGGCAAGAGTCATCCTGCTTCCCTGTAAATTGAGTAGCGTGTCTGTTTCAAATGATGGGACGAGCAAATAGTCATGGTGATCTGGGGCACATGCTCGATGGAGCTGCTGTTCATGCTCAAGGTAGCCTGTACCATGCCTCTTTGCTGCCTGAAGGACCTGTGACTCCAAGCTGCTTGCTTACAGGGCCTTGCCATATATCGTGCTTCTCTTGTGGGGTACTTTGAGGTTTTCATGTTAACATTAAATTAATGTTTTTCCTCTACTGGTGGCAAAAGCATTGCTTCTGGTTTTGCATGGAGGATTTGAAGGCTTTGATTATTTTGAGGACAAGGGTAAGTGAGTATTTTTCCCTGTTTTCACTTGGGGGCTGGAGCTACTGAGGACACATCCTCACGAGGCTATGCACGTTGTGGCTCAGCACAGAGCTGGGGTTATGGTTATCCCACAGTCACACAGTGGCAGTTTTAACATCCCAGTTGCCTCATCCTCCCCTGAATACTGCTTTGTGTTTTGCAGGACATTTGCCTATCAGAAATAGCTGAGTAAAGGGAGGTATTCTGGGTTTAACTTCATCTCAGAGAATTTCAGTGAAAAGTATGTTTTAGAGTTATAACCTCACAAACAGGTGAGAGGTTTCCAGAGTCCAAGCAGGGAGGATGGATGACCTTGAACTGTGCTCTGCTCCATCCTGGCAGAAGCTGCGCTTCCTCCCAGCTACCTCTCACCTGTGCCATGCCTGCTTTTCCCATGCAAAGCCCTTCCATGCAGGATAAAGCTGGCATGCACGCAGCAGTCTCATGCAGGGCTGTTTGCAACATGAGAGGCACATGAGCTCAAACATACCCTGAAAAGGAATGTATGCTTTTCTAGGCATATAATAAATGCAAGAAGGGGTGAAATGCTGTGGGTAAATGGCTCAGACTACTACTCTGTTCACAGACTTGAGGTACTGGGACCAACACAAGGGGGTAGCTGTATGTAATGCTGCTTTAAATGTGAACTCAGATTATAGTGCTGCATGCTCTGAGGCACTACTGCTCTGTTATTTCCAATATTGTGTGCTTGGGGAAATTGGAGGATGACTGACATTCAGTCCATTCTAAGTCAGTAAGGGGGAGAAGGATGCAGATACTGAGTCCCAAATTGGGCCTGGAGCAAGGGGGTAATGGAGAGAATCGAGAAGGGAGAGAAGCTACCCTTCCCCCAAATTGGGGGTGGAGGGTAGCTGAGCAACAGAAATCTGTCAAGATAGTAACTAATAACAATTAATAATTTATTGTACATCAAATAGCTCTTTTCCTCCTGGTTTCCAAAAGCTCTTTACAGACTATATATAGCGACTGCATTACAGTGTGGTATGCACTTTTCAGCAGCATGGTTTGGGAACAGCCCTGCTGCTGAGGCACAGTGGAGCCCCATCAGCCCAGAGGAACACCAGGAAAAGATTTTCACCCTCAATCCTGCCTGCTACGCTGTTTAAAAGAAAAGAAAAAAGAATAAAAGGCAGTGCGCTGGAACAATCATCTGATGAGTAGAAAGAAGGCAGAGCATTGTATAGGTATTATTTCTTCCTGCCTACAAAGACAGACTGTCCCAATAAATTCAATTGTATAGACATTGAGAGAAGGAGGACGGGGGTTGAAGGAAACAAATGCATTTCAGAAAGCCTATGATAATGACTAAAAATTGCTTTTCTTCATAATTGCAATTTTAAGAGCTGACATCTAGTGATAAGCCAAGTGCTAGATGTTGATGGCTTGTAGAACATGGGGTCTTAAACACTGACTGTTACACTAATTCTTATCTATCCTTGGACTTCTTTAATTCACAAAGAGGATGATGTTGCTTCTGAGGCAGTTGGGGGAGGGTGAGTTAGGAGCAACAAGTGTGAACATCCAAAAAGTGCAGGTCTGCTGACAGACACGCTGTCATGAAATGTACCATTCTCTCACTGCATCTGAATTTGTTCATCTCTGCCCCAAAAGGCTGCCTTCACCCCCATGAGGGAACACACAGAGCAGGGAGCTGAAGGGCAGAGCCCAGCATGACAGGACAGGAGGTGCAGAAGCACGTGCCTCCCTGAGAGGACTGCAGGCAGCGTAATGCTTGTAAAAAAGCAATTAAAAGAGCTGAGCAAACAAATGATAAATAATGTAGTAGGAGCTGGTGTAATGAACGTCCTTAGGAAAGCTGTCCCATAGGCCAGCCCCAAGTTCCCTGAACCTGAGCAAGGAGAAACCCCACCTCTTAGAACCACCCAGCGCATAAAGTCACTTTGGAGGAGCAATTAGGGAAGAAGCTGCTTACTCCATTGCTCTTCAATCATATGCTGTTATGTTTAGGGGGTGATGGGAAACCCTGGTGGATTGACTGAGGCTGTTTTTTGTAAGTGAAAGCTTACTTATGTAAATGTGTTTAAGAGGTGCCTTTCAGTGAAACTGTTTGCTACATTTCCTGAAAAGATCTAATGGAAAACCTCTCCTTAGAGATGATGCAGTTAGGGCTGTGTTATGGATTTCACCTGTGAATGCCTGAAACTCAGGTGACCAGCTACAGACATTATCTCTTCATGGTATGGCCCTGTTAGATGCAAATGCTGAACTGTCAGGAGGCCTTCCATTTCCGGCTTGTTTTATTAGGCTTTGATAGACATATAGTGCTTTGAGTGCATTTTGGGTTGCAATTCTTGCCGAAGTCAGTTGCAACTATGAGATCACAGGATTTTCTTGTTTTCCCCTTTCCTGCCTGTGCTTAGATTTATAATTATGAAGTTCTCCATTCCTATGGGGAGCCTGACTTTGTCATGGAGCCTGCAGTTACCATTAGCGATAAGTGGCCCTCACAGCTTTTTGACAAGGGGAGTGAGAATGAACTGATGTTGGAAAGAGATGCCTGAAAAAAAAATGCCCTGGCTTGAAAACCTCACCTGAACTCTTGTTCTCTTTGTGCTTGGGAGGGGCTCAAGGAACTTTTATCTCCGGGCTGCAGTCCTTGTGTACTGCTCTTGCAGCAGCCTTGAGGTTTTGGTAAGAGGGCACGGATTCCCCCATGTCCTGGAGAATCATGAGGACAACTGGAGTAGTTCTCTTGGACTTTTCCTGCCAGGCTATGTGCCTCAGGAAAGGACAGGAAACATCACTGAATATTGGAAGAGAAGCTCTGTGAGGCTGCAGTCAGGTGAAACAGCAGCTTCTATGCGATCCAGCTAGTGAAAACAACGGGACAACACCAAGTAATTCCCAGGACAGTGTCCTCTGCCTTGTTGAACTGGGCAGACCCATCTGGGCACTGCCGTTTGATTCTTTCCTGGTGCTGACACTTCCCACCAAATACTGATACATGCTAACACGATGATGATGATGTTTAGCATCAGTGGGATATGCAGCTTAGGGTGGCTCTTCCCTCACTAAATTCGCCCCATCCCTCGTGATCTCGCTGCGAGGCTGAAACCTATTTCTGGGTGAATGTATCCCTCAGTGGATGCAGCACCCCTTTGGCTGTGGTTCTCTGTGCCACTTCATTGCATCGCTCCTCACTCAGCTGCAACCTGCAAGACCCCCCTGACACACCTCGTGGCATCTGCTGTCTGCTCCAGCACTTTCCTGGTGGAAGGAGCATATTCTAGCCCTTTCCCTCCAATGGAGCAGAGAGTCCCCAAAGGGTGGAGAGGAAGGAAATGCAAACAGACAAGGAGGAGGCTATTTCAGTGGAGCAGGCAGTGCAAAATATTATATCAGACTGATAGAGAGCTGAGGCTGTGACACTGCAGTAGCCCCTGTTGGATTTCTCACCTAAGCTCTAGACTCCTTGGTGAGCAGGACTAAATCTAGCTGTATCTGCTGCTTATGATCACTTCCTTACCTCGCACTATTTCTTGTCCGACTATTTTAATTTCTCTCTGTTTATCAATCCCTTGGTTTTCCTTCACACATTTCTTCCATGCAAATTCACAGACCCAATATTCCAACACACAAGCTTCTTTCCCAGCTAGAGATCCAGAACCTTTTCTTGCAACTGTCCCTATAAGGGTTAGAATTCACCTGTGCCTTTTACCATCTACTGATCCATTGTGTCTCATCAATTGAGACACTCCTGCTGATGATGATTATCCAGTGTACAGGTGTTCCTGCTCTTTACTGGAGAAACCAGATCTGTGTGTCTCTCAGGAACCTGAGGAGAACAATTGTGTTTCTACAGAGCAGTCTCAGTTCAGACAAAAACTCCAAAGTATATTCCCACTAGATCTAACATCATTCTTGAGGTTCAGCATGTGGACTTTTACTTCACAGGCTTCTGTCATAGTAAATTTATCTGTATTTTTCTTGGCTGTATTGAGGGCATATTTCTGGCATGAGGCCCATGATCCTGCCAAATGTCATGTTCTTGCTACCCATTTGAAACTATTGATCCTCCCTTGAAGTTGCAAGGTACCAACTTTCCTTCTGTAACTCCAGCATTCACTCCTATAGATCAAGTCTCGGAAGGTTCTAAGGAACTAAACAAATGATGCATCTGACACGATATATGCAGGCCTACCTGTAACAAATAATTTTAATATTGCCCTTGTTTTGAGCATACGCTTTTACAAGAGACTGTTCCACACTTATGATACTAGAAGAGCTTGGGATAGTCCTGGCCCATTGTCTTCCTTACAGCAGAAGTGCCTTACAGTGTTTTTTCAGTGGTGGGGAGGAGAGATACTGAGGGGGAAAATCTGGGGGAACGGGGAGTGCTGGGTGGAAAGTGATTATTCAGATTTTTCAGACCTCATCTTTGTTCTGAAGCCATGGCTTTTCTTCTCAAGTCTCCAGAGAGTCTCTGCTTCTGCCTCTCCCTTCCCCCTGCTGCTCTCTGTAGCACAGCCTGGAAGGGGCTGTGAGCAGCCTGTGAGGGTGGCTCAGTGCCTGGGTTCACTGCATGGACCAGCCCCTTCTCCTTCATCCCCACCATGCACCTCTCCCAGAGCTTTGCTGCTTTTCCACCCTCCTTCTACACAGCCCTGGGCAGGATGGGATGGAGAAGATGGTGACAGCTGGAAAGAAAGAGGAAGTGGGGAAGGAGAGAGAAAACAGTGGGGGCCTGGGGAGAGAAGATCATTGCCTCTGATCTATTATGAATTCTCCCGGGAGACAGCCAGTAGGCTGGAAAGTGAATGATAGCCAAACCAGATGAGGAATTGTTCTGCGAGCCCAATGTATTTTATTCTCGACAGGCATTTAGTTTCTTTAACTATCAAACTAACTATTTCTCATATATATGTATTACATAAGCTGTGAAAGATAAAGCACACACACCATCAATCAAATCTCCTGTCAAAATCTTTTTACCTATTCTCTTTTTTTTTTTTTAATGCCTTCCACTCTTCTTTAAATTATACTCAAAACAAGAGTATTGTTATGGAAAGTTGACCAAAATGTAATTGAAGGACCATTTAACCACTCTACAAATCACCAAAAAAATTTGAATGAACAGGGTGTGGTATTGTTTTGAAGCTGGTTATAAAAAGAATGGAGCCCTGGTGTATGAGGTTGTTTTTATCAGTTGAGGGAACTCCTTCCATGTGAAACATGCTTTTCTGGGCTGCTTAGAAATCTAGCACTGGAAGGTGGACTATGAGCTCTTCAGGATTACAGTAACTGCTAATTCACCAAGAAACCTTCTTCACCTTTGAGCAGAGAATTTTTTTTTTGTTTTTCACATATGACCAATATATGACATCTGCACCCACAGAAAGAATAGAATCACAGAATCAATCAATTAGGCTGGAAAAGACCTTTAAAATCATTGAGTCCCGGAAGACACACTGCTATTGTCTGTCTGGGCCTATTGGCTGGATTGAATAGAGAAAGGGAAATGTGTATGAACACAGAGAGAAGCTTCCAAAACATCCTGTCGGTTCCATGTATTCCCAGATCCATGTTACCTCTGCCCATACCAGCCTGACCCTGTGCTGCAAAGTTCTGATGTGATCTTGCCTTTGCACTGACTCTCCTTCGAGGTACCCCGGTGAAAGAAATGGTCAGAGCTCTCTTTATTAATGTCACTATCTTTCTGGCACATAAATTGAAGAGAAAAATGAAAAAAGGCAACAAGACTCATGGATAATGCTGTAATCTCTAAATGCATTTGCTACTTAATACATGTGCCCATGACACTTTATGCAATACATTGTTGTTCTGCATAACCCCTTGAAGCAACTGCACTATAATTGCAGATTATTAGAGATTCAATATGGCATTTCTAATGTGGTGAGAAGGAACAATATGGCCCCACTCAATTTTTGGATCTCAAAAGAGTTGCTGAGTATCTAATGTGCCATCTAAAACCAGAAAGAGTGATGACACTCTGAGAACCAGGATGGCCCTTGTATTTTTTTCTTTTCTGATTTCACCTTGAATTAACCAGACATTTTTTTCTGTGCTTCTTAACTCAGCCTTTTATTATGTTTGATAGAGTGAAAGAATGTTTTTTTCCTCCCCTTGTATCTTGCACAATGGAGAACATAATGCTTTTGCTTTGAAGTCTTTGCTGCTATCCTGCCTACAAAGTCAGGCCTATCTTTTGGTTTCCAGTTTAATTAAATGTGCCTGTATGGAACAAGAAAGCTGTCATGAAGAGCCTGAAATGGCCTCTTCCTCTTATGATAGCACACAGCCTCTGACTTACTGAAGTAAGTTCACCTTCTACCAGCACAGGCTGGATTTTGTAGCATGCGTGTCTTGTTTTAAGTGCAGGGAACAGTAAGGAAAATTGTGGTTATTCTCTGGGCCAAGGTCCTTTGCTGTCAGTCAGCAATGACTGGGTTGATGCAGCTATTCTTTGCCTTTCTGCCTACACCAGAAGAACTAGCTGACCTCCACCAATCTTAGCTGAAGGTACTTTCTTCAGGCATGTCTTGCAAGAAGTAGTTGAGCATACTTGGGTTACTCTGAAATGGGTGCTCCTTGAAATTTTGCCAGAGCTATAGAAACTGAAGTCTTCTAAGGTCTTCCAAGTAACACAATGTTGTAATACTTTTCTTTATCCATACAGTTTAGAGCACATGTGTGTGTTTCTAGTAATTCTCAATGGAGCTTTTCCTGTGGCCTTTTGCTGGACAGTGTCCCTACGGCATCAAAACACCTCATAACCAGGAAGTTAACCAGAACCATAACCAGAACCACCTCATAACTGGGTCTTCAATAGGTTTGTGGTAGAAGCTATTTGGTGCTTAATTCTGGCAGAAATATTTGTATCACTAGAAACAGCTGGATTTGTCCATTCAATGATGCATTATGCAGGTGGAGTGGCACAAGTAAATCACCCAATCTCTGACTGGCAGGCAGTTGCTAGAGGATATCAGTTTGAATGATGCTTGTCAATAGAGCTATACTGGAATTAATTTTACCCCATAGTTTATTTACTAGGATTTCATATTCCTAATAACTTCTACTGATTGCTGAACCTTAGTTTTCATCTCCTTATGACTAGAAATGTGACCAATTATCCACATCCAGAGTTGGACCTTTAGTGCTCTGCGTTGGGATACCTAAAAAGGCCTTTAGCCATTGACTTCATCCCAACCTCTTGCAGATGAGTTTCACATAATCCCCCTTAAAGAGCTTCTAGCAACGTTTTGGGAACTACTACTTGGATCCACTGCACGAGCAGCCCTCATCAATGCTCAGCGTGCCCCCACACTGAAAGGAAGGCTTAACATCACTAGAGCAATTACCTTTGTCCCAAGAAACATGGCTAATTTAGGAGTGACTCTTTACAGCTTTCCATTGCTAACTGTGCATTTGTTGGCATAGACTGAACACTCTTACTCTCTTATTTAGGGTAAACTGTCCCATGTGTGCCATGGCAGGCAGGAAAACTAGCCATCAGTATTATGCCAGCTAATAAGTCTGTGATATTATGCTGATAGAGTGCCGACAAGGACCATGTTCCCAAAATGTTTTCTGTTGTCATAAGACATCTTGCTTTAGTAGCCAAAAGAGAGCAGCTGGACCATGCTGTTTTATGCATTATGCGCATAAGGTCTCATATATAGAGGTCTTAATTTGTTACTCCAGCTTCAGTGTTTCCCAGGCAGCAAGGCCAAAATGAGATTCTTCTTGCACAAAAACTCTTTGATTCACAAATGACAGGCAGTTAATTGCCATCAGGCATTGCAAAAGGGTAATGGTATCAGTCTCACGTGTGTGACATCACAGGTCATTCCTAACTTTCGTTTAAATTGCACTAGCATATTTTTAGGGCCAATATATAAAAAAGTCTTGCTATGTTCAACTTATAAATCGGCAATTTGGCAAACACACTGCAGGATTTTCAAGTGCTTGGTTTGTTCAGTTTAGGACATACCCTCAGATGTGCCTAGTCAGTATCATGCAGCTCCTACCTAAAGTTAAACAGGGATCAATATCTTTGAAAGAATTACCTGCTTATTTTGAAGTGTTGCTGGATGCCAAGTTGCTCTGAAAACTTGGCTCACGATGCCCTTGACTTTGCCTCTGTCCAAATGGATACAGTATCCAAGGGGAGGAATTCCTTCATATTCCACAAAGTTTTCTATCCTATGCCCTTTGAACTTCATTCTTACTTTGACAGTGCAGCAGGGTTCCTTTTTTGTCTGTATGCCACTATTGCTAGCCTATGTCTGATCAAATTGCATTTGCTTTGGAAGAAGTGAATAAAGGCCTTGAGTGGCAATGGAGGCCTTGGATCTTCATATAAATTCTGAGGAACTTCTGGCTTGTCACTCTGTTCTCTGTTGACATGCATCTTTACCTTGTTTGTCCAGTTCTACAGTGCATCATTGTCAGAGCTCGTGTCAGCTGCTACAGTATAAAATCTATATAACAAAAAGATCTTCTGTCACAGAAGATGGACCCAAGATGATTATCATCTTTTCAGTTCTTTTCCTGCCCTGTTTGCCACGATGCTTCTACAAATCCAGCTCAAGGAAATTTGCCAAGCACTCTTTCTATAGTATGTCATGACCTCTCTCTGGTCCTGATCCCAGCTGGCATGGAATAGACAATTTCCATAATATGGAATTTTTCTAATCTCCAAAATAGGGATACACATCCACACTGCCAACTAGGAATGGTCCCTGTACCCTGTGAGTTCCCACCATGTGCCCTAGAGCTGTTTAAGAGACTGGTACTTGGGCTGGGCCCAAAGCAGGCCAGGAATTGCTCTAATGGTTGAAAAATGCAGGTTATGAGGTCCAAGTACCTGGAAATGCTTACTGACACTGTTATTTATTTAAACAGACGAAGCCACGATGTTCACATACCTTTTGATATTGTCCTTTTGTTTATAGGAGCCTTCCAAGCAGAATGAGGTCTCTTATAATGATTTGCCTTATTGCTCATTAAGCATGGTCACTACTTAATTCTCTTAAGCATCTTTAGCTGCTCTTTTTGTTGGCACAGCAATACTGCCTGCTTTCTGAAAGGTCAGGGCTTTTTCGGACAACAGTATCATTTGGATGCTTTCCTTATGTAACTGTTACACTGGCTTGTCCTTTTAATGAATACTTAAATTTATTCAAAGATCATAAACCTTGGTGAGCATCTTCAGTTTGGGTACATAATGGCCAGAGTATTCAGTGGGATTTTGATCATAGTTATTAAATCAAAATCTTTCCACGTTAATGAACAGCTTAGGAGTGAGAAAAGCTCCCATAGCATCACCACAGTCTTAGGCAATGCAGTCCTCTGCCTTTCACTTGTAATATAATCTGCAATATAACAGAGTTTGTTCTAGTGCAATAACTTTCCGCTCTCTTCTTCCCTTTCATTACCTTCTGTCACGTGGCCTAGAGTTACCATCATGATAGTTACTGAGAAGACTGTTAATGACAAACAAAAGATGAGGAGAGAAAAAATCACTTATTTCTGTGAATCACTGTTTTGTCTAATGGCTTTCTAATGCATACTTTTTCCATGCCTGACTCAAGACGTTAAGGAAATGAAAAATAGCCTTAATCACAGTAGGGGCTGTAGTTGGAAAATGAACCCCATTTATTGATAAGCTGTCCCATAATTCTCCTAGTAGAAGGGTACTACTATGCTCTCCAACCCGCATTGTGCGGATCCAAGTGAGCCCAGGAAAACTTATTAAGGAAAGCTTTTATCAGGAGGCTTAGGCTCCCACTGTTAGGGTCCACATCTTCATTGCGACATGTGAAGGAAATTTTTAGGTGCCACGAAACCGAAAAGGCTGAAAACCACTTTTCCATAATTGATTGCAATTATCAAGTAGGCAACCCCCAGAGGCACAATGGTTATCTCCTCAGATCTTATCTTCCTGGGTTTGGAACGAGAATTTAGATTTAGGCCCATCATGTTTTTCAACAGTATTGGCCCAATTAGTCTAATGAGAAATTTTATTGTTTGTTTTACTGTTGAATCGAAGGATTGAGTATCTGGATAATTTTTTTAATGGAGTAAGAAAGCTTGAAGGCTTTTTCTGATGGGATTTTTATAACCACCATGGAGATGAATGGTCAAGTGCCATGGTGCATAATGTTGATCATACGCTGTTTCCAAGGAAACTCAGGATGGAGTTTCTAGAAGCTCTTTGTGTGGAATAGCAAAGCTACATCCCATCTCTGTCAGAAGTAAGGTCCAAGGATAGGACCATGACTCAGCTGAAGAACTACGTGCATCACCTAAAAGCAGAGATGTAGGATAAATACCTAAGTGAAGAACATCATGTACTTGGTGCTTTGGGCCCAGCTGTGAACAGCAGATATTTGTAGCCCAGCCTGGAAATGGTTAAGTTACTACCACTTAATTTTCTGGAGCAGGAATCTGAGTGATGCAGGTCACTTCAGGAAAATGAAGATTGACAGGAGAGTGCTGCCACCTGTACCAGGCAGTCAAAGATACTCCTTCTCTGGGCTGGGCATGCAGCCCCCATGGAGGATGGTACCCACCAGCACTGCCTGTGGATCCTGGCCAGGAGAAAGAAAAGCTGATTTAGCTGTGTATTTGACTGTGTGGGCCACTGAAGGACAGCATTTGTTTAAGGGAAGGCTGGGAAGAAGGTTATGCAGGATGTTTGTTGCTGCTTTTTTATTACTTGAATAACACAAACACACCCGCACACACCAAAGTACTGTTCTAAGCAAAAAATGTAACATTTTCTCAATTCTTTTCCCTTCCTCCACAAAATTAATGGCTTTACCAGAGGCTTCAACCAGAAATCTTTCAATCTGTCCTACAACATATTGAAATAGTTACCGCAATACAACTTTTCTTCGTGTAGATGCAGCAAAATCAGTAGAAAAGTACTTTATATTGTGCAGGAACAAGGAATAAACTGTAATAACATAAGATAGGTTTAAACAGGCATTAGCATCTCAATAGGAAGATAGAGATGATCCATGCATAATTTTCTATAAATAAAACTGGTTTAGAGGGTAGTTGCTTGAAGGTCAGAGATACTGTTAGGGTTTTTTATTATTTTTTTAACACAGCAAACTTCAGTCCAGAGGCCATCTTGTAAAACGTGCTAGGACTAGTCTGTAAGTGTTAGGTGGCCAGTCACCACTACTAGTAGCTCTTGGACAAGAGCAAAAAAAAGCATAACTTCTTAGAAAAAATTGAAAAAAGAAACAATTTCATGAACTCCTCCAGAGCCGATGGCAAAAGCAAAGGCTGGGAAACCAGTTCTGAAACTCTGAAAGCCAAAATTGCTGAAAAGCATGGGGGATGGATGCATTTCCCCCTCTTCAACCCACCAAAAAAAAAAAGTATAATAATTTGGTTAAGATTTTCAACAAAATATGTTTATTGATGTATAATTTCCTAGTTAACAACAACAAAAAGGATTTTATTACTTTTAAATTTTTACTTCGTAGTAATACTTCTCAGTGAAAATATTGATAAAAGTGACACACAGAAAATGCTACAGAAGATAAAAAATTAACAGATTTTTCAAGTAACGTTCCTATTTAAAACAAAATTTAAAAAAACTTTCCCATGTCTTATTAAAAAAAAAAACGACCAAATTAACAACACCCCTCCAAAAAAAATCCCCCAAACAAAACCCACACAACAAACAACAACAAGAAACCTTTTAAAGATCTACCTACTTTCAGATCACAACTGATACAGTAAAACTCACATTTAAAATCCTGGCTTCATGCCATTAACAGAGCACAGGTGTCATATGCTGCTATGAGAAAAGTACATGTTTTTGGAGAAAGCTGCTATGTTCTCATTGTACAGCTTCTCTGTAGATTTAAGGTCCAGCTGTTCCTGAAATATTTTAGTGCTGCAGCACAAAAGTCTGTCTGGACCCCATTAATAAGTTCTCTGTATATCTGGAATCTTGAGTCACGTGCTTTTTTCCTTGTGCAAAGATGCTTTCTGGTCTTGGTTGCTCTCATGCCAGCTAAAACACAACTGAGGATCCAACAGTATCTCTGAGTTGCAAATGCAGAACACAAGTGACAGGATGTGCTTTATGCAAGTCTGTCTCAACCTGGGAGCATAACACCAGTTTTACCGGAGCCTCAGGCTGTCAGTTCTGGGCGTGCAAAGTCTCTGTTTCCTCCAACAATTTAACAAAGCGTTGAACTCTCAGGAATGACTTACAGTTTTTATCACAAATTTATCTCCCTGCTCCTTGTCGTGCATGTTTCTGTTTTGTTTCTTCAGACCTGTTTTAATGAGTGTGTTTTCTAACTTTGCATCCTTGGAACAGGCCCAACAATCATGTTAAACGGTCTCTATCTCCCTGTAACATGGGATTAGTGCCAAAACCCACTCCATGAGACTTAAAACAACAGCAACACAAACAAACAACCACAACAAACAAACAACAACAAACAAACCATAAACACCAAGGTGAGAGCTTTTAGTCAGAGCTCGTACTCCAGTTGGTTGCCAGCTCCTTGCTTTCTGCTTCATCTTTTCTCTAAACTTTTATAGCCCCTAATCGTCTGTAAAGCATTGCATACCCTTATGGTGCTATATAAATGAAATAACAATGATGCTCTTGAATTAATTGGGTGCTTTTGCATACAGTAGTCTTATAACATCCCTTCCTCTTTGTTAGACCCTCTCATGTGAGGCTGCAGATCCAATTGCCACAGATAATTCAGTGTTAGATTGAAGGTATATAGGAAGAATCTTATTTTTTTTCTCTTATGGGCCCTTTGTGGGGAGAATATGTTTTAGTTCATTAAAGGTGCACATTAGGCAATTATCTTCCCATTTCTCTTTTTTTCTTCCTCCTTCTTACTCCTCAGTGTTATATGTTTCCTTACAAAACCCCAAATCTAATGGAGTTTTAGAGATTCCCATACATGTCTATTTTTTTTTTAATTTGGCAGGGAATAAACCTCTCTCCCCAAGATACGACAGCATATTAATCCACAGCCCAAAGCCCATGTCAACAATGCACAAGTGGCAGCATCTACAAGTCAGAAGTGACAAAGCAGATGTACAGGTGCCCTTGTGGTGCTCATTCAGTTGTCGGGTCACTGGCACGAGGATTCTATCCTCATCTGAGAGTTTGAATCCTGAGGAGAGCAGGCACCAGTAGTGCCCTTGCTCGGTTGCTACCAGAGCTCAGATGCCTTGGGTTCTGCTGTTGACTCTTGCAGTAACCATGCGCATGCTATGATATTTTCCTGTACCTAGATCTTGGGTTTGGCCCTCTGTTTTTTTCAGCCTTAGTAAATAAGAGGTTAATCCAGCTATGGATCCTTGCTGAGACTAGAACATAATGAAAGCTAAAGAAAAATGGGAGCAATCCCTCTTAACTAGGCCTCTTACAGGTCCCTTATGACACCTAATGATGACTGTGATAAATAGCTTACAAGTGACTTTGGCCATCTACAATTAATCAACACTTCCCATAGTATAAGATCACTGCTCAATGGGGTGCAAGGTCATGGGCTTGCTCCTGGCAGAGGTTCTGAGTAAGACTAATCCTGTTTTTGCCACCTGGTTTCACAGAGTTCAGACAACAAAGGAGTCACCCATAAGCTGGAAGCTCTCTGTCACTCAAGTGAGGCTGACTTCCATGTGGGATGTAGCGACCTGGGAAAGCAAGGTGACCATTGCCAGCAGTATGGCTCTAAGTGTCAGCATTAACCACCCTCAGTAGAGTTGTTGGACATAAGGAGCTACTTATTCCTCAGGCACAGAAAGAGAAGCATGGGGAAGTCCAAGATCAAAGACCTGCAGAAGTCACTGGAAAGATGCCACGGGCTTTTCAGCTCGTAATCCCCAGGCAGCAACCATATGAAAGGAAATGTAAGAGTCCTCTCTAAGATCAGAATCCATTTGGAGAATAACCATAGAGATTTAAGGAAATGCCCAACATAAGAGACTACCAGGTTATTAAGACCCCTTTTCTTTCAAAAACTTTTAAAGTTATGGTCTATTTTCTAATTTTTTTTTCCATTTCCATTGTATAATTTCCTGTTGTGAGTTCCTCACTCATGTACGGCTTGTCTGGCCAGCTGCCATCTAAATTTACACCTTCCCTGCCCCTGTCTTCAACAGCCTGACAGTTGAAGCTGCAGATGGCCTCTTTTTCCTGCCTTCCTCTGTAAGACAATTTTCAGATAAACCCACTGCAAAATGTGAAGTAGAAAGCCACAGAATAAGGGGCTGATGTACTTTTTTGTACTTTTTTGCACTTTTTTGCTGCCTTTGCCAAGGTACCTGCTCAGCCAGAAACAAACCAAGCTGCTCAGTGCAGAGGGCAGAGGAAAGACTGATATTGCAATATCTGAATATTGTTTTTCTCTGTTGTTAGAAGATCAGTTTCCCTTGGCCTGTACCTGGCAGTGCAGCAAAGATGCCATAAGACACGCATTAGTCCATTTTCTAGGACATGGCATCCTCCATTCACTGACACTGGGCTGCAAAGACTGCATGTGTCACCAAGGCTCTGAAGGACCAGAGAAACCTTTTGTGCATTTGTTCTTGGCAACTCCATTAGAATCTCTGTTATACTGATTACAGACCTAGTCTGGATCTTCTCTGTGGAAAACAACACAAGTTTTCCTTTGCAGAGGTTTATGCTACCTGAATAAACAGGACAGCTCTATCCAGGAGCTGTCCATGAAGGATCAGGCTTTCCAACTCAGACAGGCTCTGTTTGGCAAGAGAAGAGCATCTGGAAATGAGTAAAAAAGAGTCTTTAAATAAGTTTCTGGTGTAACCTGGAGTAGTCTTTTCTCTTTTTTAATCCAAGCTGCTCTCATTGATACTGAAGCAAGGTCCAGCACAATGCAATTTCCAGATCTACTTTTCTGACCATAGCCTGATAGACAACATGCTAATTACAAGGAGGGGGAAAGAAGAGATTCAAAAGCTAAACTGAAGCTATGTCTGCATTGCTACAAAACTACTGTTGAGACCAAAGACCACGCACCACATTTGCATTCTGTCCCCATAGCTGGCATTCACAGTGCCATCTGGATGCTTACATGAACTTGCTTGTTGACCCAGTGACTCACCAAACATGTTCAGGCAAACAGAGTGCTGGGGACTCTGAAATATGTACCAGGTCAACACCCCAGCTTGCATTTATAAGTTTACAGTCTGCACCCTAGAGAATTTCAGCCTTGGGGCAACTTCAGTCCATCTAAACTGAGGCTAAGAGTGTTGAATAAATTTAGGAGCTAACTATGAATATCTCTGCTGTGACCTTCTTACAACTGTGACTACTGACAGTTCCATAGTGACCATAGTCACCTTTTGCCTTTAGTAGCAAATCTCTTCTGCTTAAGTTGAAGGATGGTTCTATTAGTCTTGTATTCTAAGTGTCAAAGTACAAGCATACAGCCCCAAAATATGCCATATTTTGCTTCATTGATTTCTTGAGTGAAGTTGGGGACGTGGTGACTCATGCACAGCCAGATATGGAGTCATCGTTCAGCCTTGCATTTGCCCTGAGATCACTGGGGATGCAATGCAGCAATCTCAGTTTTACAAGATGCTTGCAAGGCCTAACCTCTCCAGGGCACTTATTGAAATGAAACTCTGCACTTAGAGAGAAAAGCTGTACAGATTAAATGCATTTTTATATATTTTCCAATTCCTTATTCACCATGAACACCTTAGTGGATTTTCAGAATACTCTCATCACTGTGCTCTGTTTTCGCCATTTTAACCGATGAAAAAACAAAGCTTGATCCAGACTCCCTGAATGTCTAAACAGACCCATGAAATCTGTGACCAAGAAAGGACTTGGAATCTGAACTTCAAAATTTCTAGGACCTCATGGAATTTTCACATTGTATGCAATAGCATTTTGAATGTTTGGGCCCAGCAATATTATAGTAAAATCAAGTTTTCCAAGCCAGTGGATTGCCCTTCCTTTCCTCTCCAAGATGCTAACTTTTGAGTCTAGTTACAACAGAAATGTGTGCTATTCTAGTTATTTCACAGTATTTGCTGACTTTGCCATTGCTGGGGAAAACTGCAGCATGGATGCTGTTCTCTTGGCAATAAAGTGCTTCTAGTGGTGGAAAAGAAGAAATCCTTCTACTTGGAGAAGAAATAGATCTCTTCTGTGAGAAGCACATCTTAAGGATCTGTTTCAGGGCTCTCTGTTGATATGAAATAGGTGACTTTATGGAAAGCTCTCACACCATTACGTGCCTTGATTTCCCCATTTGTAAAATAGTAACAATGAGCTCTTGATTGACAGGTGAAGAGAACTGTACAAAAATCAGGGACTTCTGTCATTCTGAATGCTGTCACTTGTGTATAATTGTCATGGACTTTGGGCCATAGATTACTAAGTTGCTGGGAAGAGGGGAGGGTAAAAAGAAACACCACAGAACCCCTTGGTATAGTAGAAAGTGTTGTTTAGAGAAAAACCCTGTATCCATATTTTCTGGCTGATCAAGCAGGCCCCTTGAGATAGTATCTTGCCTAAGATGGAGAAGAGGTTTTTGTTTAATACTGTTATTCTCCTTATTCCCTAGTCCCCTCTCCTCCCCTACCACAGATACATGGTCTGAGATTTTTTGTCATAAATAAGATTTGTGAGCTCTTTGGGGAAATGGACTGTCTCTTTGCCTAGACTTGTGCAGCTGGTACAACGGTATAAATAATAATAGTCATTAATGCTAATAATGTGGTTTTTAACCTCCCGATCATCCACTGTCTGATAAAAAAGCTACAGAAAAAAAATCCTGCCTTGAAAAAGAAGGTAATGGCAGAGACTACTAACACTGCAAAGGCTAGGAAAGATCAGGTAGTGGCAAACTTAAAACTCTCTCCTGGTGTTTTGCATTGAGTGAGTCTGCAAGTGCATCACAGACAAATTTTTAAATAGTAGGTGGGCTGTAGGCTCTTCTCTGGCCAAAGTACTGCGTGTTTGTCTGTCTTTGCACCTGCTGTCAACAGCTTGAAATACTTTCTTAGCATCCTTTTGTAGAGGATGTATCTCAACAGGCCTTGGTCTCATGAGGGCTCTGTATCACCCCTGCAGCACAAGTGATCAGTGGTGTCAGGGAAGGGTGCACAGACACTCAATACAGAGCAAGCAAGGGAAGTGATGATGTAGTGCCTTTGCTGTGGAGAGGACCTGGATCAGAGGTCACTGAGAGTCTTTCAGCTGCTTTAATTTGGCTTGGGAGCCAACCTGTAGCAATTCACAGAAAGGCGTGGAGCCCTGCCTACACCAAGATTACTCTCTGCACATTACTGAAACCCAAGCATTTTCATGCCACTCATACCAAGAAGTGTCATCTGGGACCTGTGATTTAGCTGAAGAAAGACCACCTCAATACAACCATGTTTCCATGTTTTCTGCTCTTCTGGGTAATGTCCCCGTAGACTTGACTTCCCTTCCAATGTGCACTGATATTGTTGCTAGGATGGGCTAAAGACATAAATGAGGGAAGATTTGTAGGAAGAAGTACTACCAGTTATTTGACATCATATAGTTAAAAGTCTGGATACACTTTTGGGCATGCAAGCCCATATGGCTGGAAAGCCTGTTTTGTTTTGTTCTTTCAGCTATATTTTTCAGTTTAATAAAAGATATTGCCTCTTCCTACAAATCTTGCCTCACGTTATTCGCCTTTCAGGTCTCTATCCACGGTAATTTCTGCACTGGAACTGCTAAACTAAAGGCACAAACTGTTTCTTCCATTAATCATAAAACCCTCCCCCAGTCCCAAGTATCCTAAACAGCCAAACCCTTGCTTGTTCAAGCTTTCAAAAATAAAAACAAAATCATAAAAAATCCATCCTTGTGCACGAGACTAGGTCTAAAAAACATAAGCCTGGGAGTTCATAATTTCAGGATGTTGTGAAGCATTGCTCACATGGCTCAAGCTCCAGCTGCCTTCCAGACTGCTGAGTATTGATGCCCTCACATCAAAAAAATAATAAAAAACTTGTTGCTTTTGTGTATTTCTGTCCAGAAAATGTCACACAGTCCACCTAAGTGCAGGTCAGCTCTACAGACAGTGAGGCTGATGTAATTTACCTCCCATATCTCATTTGGTTGATAGGTACAGCCTTGACAGTCATTTGCCTGGGACCTTCTTGTGTCAGGCGGATGTGCTGCAGCTCAGTCAGCCAGGCACAGGCAGCAAATGGCTGAAATTTCCTTTCCTGCTTTGCCTAAACAACAAAGTATACATTTCAGGGGTGCCTAGGAATAAGGCAGTCCTGTCTCTGAAGTCAACCCACAATTTATCTGGCAAAGTCAACAAGCCATAGCCTAAAGATGGAAGTACCAGCTGGGGAGCATGATGCTTGACTTGTTGGGACCATGGGTTGGGGAGCTGGGCTGCAACATCCAGCAGCTCCTCGCCGGCAGGCACAGAGCGTTAATGGAGGGAAGCACAAGGTCCCCAGCTGAGACTAAAGACCTGAAAAGCAACAGCTGGGATAAAAGTCTGCTTCTGGGTAGGCTGTGAGGTGTGTGCTAGCAAAGCTGGGTGCTATGCCAAGGAAACGCCTTTGGCAGAGTGCTGCCTGGGGGAGCGCGCCCAGAGTCCCAGGGGGAGGGAGAAAGGGCTGCACTGCCAAGCTCTGGTGGAGATTTAAAGACCAGGGGGCTGCAAAAACCCTTCTTAAAAGGCTCTCTGTAGTGTTGAGGGATTCCTTGTGCCTCTGCAGAAGCCAGTTAGTACTGGCTGTGGCAAGGGTTTTGTGGTGTAACCGCCTCTCTCTTTGGATTGTGAATTCCCTGCTGCTCAAAGAAGCTGAACAGAATTATTATTTTTATTCCCGGCTTGAAAGAGCTGACTCTTTTCCCACAGAAAACATGACAACTCAAAAAATTATCTGCCAAAGTTTGTTTTTTTGGGTGGTTTTTTTTTTTATGGGTGCTAGCCAATTTTCTTTTTCTTGTTGTCATTCACACTTGCAGATTTCCCATAAAATCTTACAAATGCTGAAAGAGCGGAGGCCCTTTCTGCAGAACTTTGTGCATGTATTTCCTTAAAGACTGGTTTCTATATGCCCGCATTTCAGGCTTTCTCAGCGTGGCCTGGGTGAGGCTCCCCTTGGAGAAGGAGTTGGCACCATGGATACAGTGTGGTAGACATGTTGATAGCATCTGTTATGCAATTTATTTTATGTTCTAATTATGCGACAACGTCAATGTGTGAATGTATACTGCTGGCAAGTGCTTTTTTGTGACATATCCTTTTATGTGACCCAACTTGTAAAGGAGATGGGTCTGCTAGGGCTGATGCTAGAGAAACTCAGCCATTTGTGCTGTACCAGTTCATGCAACACGTTCGTCTCCAAGAGTTCTCGGTTCAGTCCCCACTGCGTCATTGCACTGTTGTTGGAATTAAATGCGGGTTCATTCCATCTCCTCCTTCCTTCCACTGCTCCTTGAGTGCTGTTGCTACCTCATTGGCTGTCTATTTCTATGGACTTTCATCTTAGGGAATTGCTATGTAGTAACATGCCACTTTCCACTGTTGCTGGCCTGGCATGTATTTGTTAAAAAAAGCTACCTTCA
The DNA here is from genome assembly GCA_013396875.1 of Vireo altiloquus. Taxonomy (NCBI): domain Eukaryota; kingdom Metazoa; phylum Chordata; class Aves; order Passeriformes; family Vireonidae; genus Vireo; species Vireo altiloquus. Next base: position 143,420 of record VZRF01005649.1, on the reverse strand, counting down.
GCTTGGCATCTTGTGGAAACCCTGGTGGAAAATCTTCTCCTTCAAGAAGCCTCAAAAAGACACTCTGCCTTATTTGATGAGTTTCACAGGAAGACAGCAGAGAAGAAAAGAGGTGGGAAGGATAGTGTGGGGCAGCAAGAAGCTGAGAAGGGGAAAAGATGGGAATACAGATGAGGAGTGCGATGTGGCAGAAAGGAAAGAGCAGGTGGAAAGAGTGGTTTGAGTAGGGTTGGCCTCTATTAAATGTTGAGCTGAAGGCAAATGAGAAGCAAAATGCTGTTTTCTGTCTGCATAAAGGAGCTTAATCAGGTGTGAGACTATTTATCATGGTCTTGAGGCCCTTGCATCCCTCCTAAGAGAACTCACATTTCTGGACACTGTGCAGTCCTTGACCTTGGACAGTGGTGGGTTTCACAGAACCACATGACAAATGAGTATTTCTTGCAGAGAGAACATCTCCTTCCACCCCCTCTCCCAAGATCACATGCAGCACATGCCACAATGCTCTTCTAAATCACACTGAAATGCACTATTTATCATAGATGCACTAGTCCAAAGCCATGCCATGAAACCCTCAGACAGAACACTCAATAAAACAAGTAGTAATACACATATGTCAGAGACAGACATACAGGACAGGACACTAAAACATCCAGAAAAAAACACTTCTGGGTAATCTATGGCTCTGGCCTCCTGCTCCCTTAACCAAGCTCTCTCAACTTACAATTTCAGGAACAATCATTCTCTTATGTAAACCCTGCAAAATTTGCATGGCCAACTGTGTTTCCAATACTATTTCTATTACAGTAAAAAAACCACTAAGCCTTTTGTTAATGCAACATTACATTTGCACAGTTAAATAACAGTAATTTGAAAAAATCTGTAATGGAAAAGTTAAAAGTTCCTCCATCAACTTCAGCATTCCTGCTTGAGAAGTATTTAATAGTAGGTTTGGGATTGGAAACTTGGAAGAGAAAATATTATGTGTGTGCTGCACAATCAAGTTAATATTGATATTGCTTGAAGTGACTAAAGCCAAGATGAAATAGAAATGAAAGTGTGAGTGCTTAAACAGTTAATAGCACAAAGCACATTTATTTATTAAAAAATGGACAAGCATCTATGCTCGGTGCATCTAAATGCATTCACTCAGCCCTAATGAAACACTTTCAATACGCATTAAAAGTAGCTGGCTTTCAGTCAGTCAGAGCTCTGTCAGAATTCAACCTTTTTTTTTTTTTTAAATACAGGATTGTAGATGCTGCTATTTCATTGGTTCATTTGGCATTTGAATACTGGGTGAAGTGGAAGGATTGCAGTAATTTAAAAAGAAAGGACTGCTGTGTGTTTTGGGGTTTGTTTATCGTTTTGTTGTTGTTTGCTTTTCTTAATGTTTGGGAGATTTAGGGAGAGTCGAGTATAATTCTTGATTCAGTTTGCCCTCTCAATATGTAGGTAGCTGAGAGATTTGGCCAGAGGAAAATGGACTCACTTTTGGCTGGAGACCAATCCCAGAGATTTTCAGCCCACAGAATCTGATACTCCTGCTCATATTTAGTAGTCTAATGTCCCGAGTAACCCCATTGGTATGACTCAGCATGAGCAAGGGAGCCAAAATCCAGTCCTGAATGTTTTTGAAGGTTAGGAGTATGTCAAATAGGTTGTAAGAAATAGCTGCTTCTCCTTGCAGTCATGCCAGCTTCTCCAGGAAAGTGTAAGGAGAGAGTGCTTCTTCCTTTGTGTCTTTTCTCTGGACTTGGAACTCTTGCTGCCCATTTTGGATGGGAGCAATACTGGATTCAGCATCATCTCCCACACATTCCTGTGGAATTTATGGAGCAGAGATACAGTTCTACTATTATTTATTACTACTTATTACAAAAAATAATGTTAATTATTATAATACATATAATATTGATCAATAATTAACACAAGACTAATTACTATGCTATATTATTAATTATTGGAATAAATATAAATTGCTATAATGAGTGTTATAATAAATGTTGTGGCATTTCAGTACTTAAAGGGGGCCTATAAGAAGGATGGAGACAAATTTTTAGCAGGGCTAGTCGCAACAGAACATGGGAAATGTTTTAGATGGAAGCAGGATTGATTAAGGAGTTTTTTCTCAGGCCATGGCATATTCATATCCAAAGTCTGAGATGGTCATATGGTTGAGAGCTGCATATTGTGGGATCATCCATGGAATCTGTAGGAAAAGTAGACTCTGAATGGTTGCATAATGATCCGGCTAAAGTGGGAAGGCTGTGGGACCCTGTAGGATTATGTGTAGGGCAGGTGGGAGGTGAGGTTATGTATGGGGCTGCGGGTAGCTGGGAAACTGGGGTAGGTAGCAGGTGAATTTTGGTGCCATATATGGGAGCTGAGGAGATTTGTGAAACAGCACAAATGCATGTAATGCTGGGTATTATATCAGATGTAGATGGTGAGCACTGAGGTAATAGATCACAAAGGTATAGGACAAATGTAAAAATGAATGCTGAGCACTTGGACAGTCGTGCCAGAGATGTATAGAGCTGGTGTGGTATTAAGATGCTGGCCTAGCTGGTCCCTGAACCTGAGTTAGATGTTTGTGAGGATTTCTGCAAAAAACCCCAAAAACTCCTACTCCAAGCCCACAAATGGATTGTCACCACTTGATTTTGGCATGCTAAATTCCAAACGCATCTTGACTGCCAAGTTTATTTTTGACTGTGCTCTCTTTCAGACCATGCTCTCTTGGTAGTGGCTTGATGCTGGCTGGCCTCCAGGTGCTCACCAAAGTTGCTCCATCACTCCTCTTCAACTGGACAGAGGGAGAAAAAATACAGCAAAATGCCTGTGGGTCAAGATAAGGATGGGGGATCATTCCCTAAGTACAGTTAGAGGCAAAACAGATTCGAATTGGGGAAAATTTGTTTAATTTGTTACCAATCAAATCAAAGCAGTATAATGAGAAGTAAACCCAAATCTTAAAATATCTTTCCCACACTCCTCCCTTCCTCCTGGGCTTAATTTCACTTCGCTTTTTCTCTCCCTCCTCCCTCGCAGTGGTGCAGGGGAACAGGGAATAGGGCCTGAGATAATTTCATCACAGTTGTCTCTGCTGCTCCTCCCTCCTCAGAGGGAGGATCCTCACATTCTTCTGCTCCAGTGTGGGGGGCCTCCAACAGGAGACAGCCCTCCATGAACTTCTCCAATATGAGTCCTTCCCCCAGACCACAGTTCTTCACAAACCACTCCAGTGTGGGTCCCACACTTGTGACAGGGTCACAAGTCCTGTCAGCAAACCTGCTCCAGCATGGGTTCCTCTCTCCATGGGGCCACAGGTCCTCCCAGGAGTCTGCTCCAGTGTGGGCTTCCCTTCACTGGAGAAGGGGTCACAGCCTTCTTCAGGGATCCACCTCCTCCAGCAAGGGGTCCTCTGTGGGCTGCAGGTGGATAACTGATCCATCCTGAACCTCCATGATCTTCATCCCAGGCTGCAGGGGAATCTCTGCTCCAGCGTTCGTAGCACTTCCTCCCCATCCTTCTCCACTAACCTTGGTGTCTGCAGGGCTATTTCTCTCACATATTCTTACTCCTCTCTCCTGGCTGCTGTTGCACAGCTTCCAACCCCTTCCTAAATATATTATTCCAGAGGTGCTACTTCCATTGTTGATGGGCTTGGATTTGGCCTGTGGTGGGTTTGTCTTGGAGTTCTCTGGCCTTGGCACTATCAGACATAGTGAAAGCTTCTGACAGCTTCTCACAGAAGCCCACCCCCACCAAAACCTTGCTATGTAGACTCAATACAGTATCAGAGGATGAAAACCATCTGAAATGGAAACCACAAAAAGAAGCATGCTCCTCATAGACTAGAGTCTGTTGACTTTAGTCCACTCTTAATATTTTTAGTTTGAATCCCTTGGGAAGTGAAGCCTAGCTGATAGTACATGTGTATCTGCTTGTCCATATGTTCTCCCTCTTAATAACTTTTCTGTGCAACTAATTTCAATCACATTTAAAAGAGGGCAGAAGGCTAAAAAGTAACTTATTCCTGTACGTCTCTTAAAAACTGGTGATTCAGTAATGCTCCACCCACTCTACAGGGGAAAACCAGAGAATTATGTAGGTGGTACATAGCAGTAGCCAACCAGGCTGAAGTTGGTGTCTTGTGTTTTGTCTTTCATTTTGGTCCACTAGGAAGCAAGACTAACCATAGTATGGATTTCTTCTTCCTACAGGAGATGTCACCGGGAATATGAAAGGATCTGGCTTTTATTAGAGCAGGGGGATTTTTGAGACAGCAGACAGGAACCCACAGGGAGGCAGGCGTGGTGCATTCTGTTCACAGAACAGCTTGCTCTACAGCAGTCTAATAAGAAAGTCTTCTGGAACAGCATCATTAGTGATGAGAATCCTACAGACCTTCCCTACATGTGGGCGCTCACCTTTGCTCACCCACACCCTCAATGCGTAAATTGAAGATTTGGGTCCTTTAGCATTGACATCCTCACAGGCCGCCTGGTGACCACAATGAAGGGCACAATGTGGCCTGAAGAGGGCCCACAGGGCTGGCTGGGCAGTCCAGCTGGGCTGCCACACTGTGTCCCAGGGACTGGCCTCAGAAGTTGTGCACTCACACTGCCTCCACGTCCTCAGCTGTGAGAGGACACCCTTTGTGAAATGCCTGGAGAGAGACCGATGAAAATCCCTGTGCGAATGTTAAGCAGTACTTCGTTACGGGTGTCCCTCTAACTGGAGGCAATTATTTTAGGGGGAAATAGAGCTACAGGAGCCCATTACTCCTTGAGAAACAAAGTTGCTGCTATGTACTGCAGGAGGAACCTGAATTTGAAAGGAGAAGGGTAGTGGGGGAAGACTTCTGTGAGCAAATGGTTGCTTTACAAGCTGGATTTCCCTTACAGAAGGATTCTTTCTGGTCCCTCTGAAATTGCATAGAAGTCACAGGAGATCCAGCAAAGATTAATGCAGACTGATGCTTGCTATTTTTTCCTGGAGGCCTTGGCAGCTCTGTAATTACACTTGGTGCGTCGGAATCTCCCTCTGGCCCCTGTGTACTGCCCAGCAGTGACACCAGCATCAGAGAGACCCTTGCTTCAGAATTTGTCAAGCAGAACTCTGCTGAGAAACCAAACCTGCCCGGCTGTGCTTCTTGTTGTGGCGGTGAGCAATATTCCTTTGCTGAATTGCCTCCCCATGTGCACTGGAGCTGGAACCTCAGGGGCTCTTGAGCCCAGAATGGCTCATAGACTGTGATCCAAGAGATACATTTGTAGAGGAATGAGGGAACCATATTTCTACAGCATAACGTATATATATTTATATATATATAAATGAAATAAATGAGCTGGCTTGCAACACTAGGTGGCAGAGGTGGGATCTGTTCTGCTCTGAGCGCTGTCCTATAAGGCATTGCTTGTTTAAGTACAGTCGCATTTAGTTGGAGCTGCAGGAGAGAGACAGAGAGATTCTCTGTGTTTACAGCCAGTCCAGGCTACGGTGGAGCATCCAACCTGGCCCCCCCTTTCTCCAGCACTTGAGGGGGAGTGTGTGAGGTTATTTGGGAATCTGACTACCGCAGGGCAGCTTGCGCTGCGACTGGATTGTCAGAGCTGGCAAAGCAGAGCCCAGAGGGACTGAAGGGAGACACGAATCCCATTTTCTTTGAGAGGAGAGAAGAGGGAAAAAAAAAAAAAAAGAAAAATTGAGAGAGAGAGAGAGAAGCGAAGAGACGGAGAAAAAGGCAGAGGAAGCGGAGCGAGTGAGAGAGAAGCATGAGGACCTACTGGCTGCACAGTATCTGGGTGCTGGGATTCTTCCTGTCCCTCTTCTCCTTGCAAGGTATGTGGTGAGTTCTTTCTTGCAACCTCCTCAAACCCTTCTGCTTTAATTGAGGCTGATGGACTGAGGATGGCCTGAAACATGGAGCTGGAAGCTGGAGCTTCCTCTCCCCCCCTTTTCCCCTCCAAACCTTCCCCCCC
>VZRF01005649.1:48650-137422 GCA_013396875.1 Vireo altiloquus | reverse complement strand
AACCCCCCCCCCCCCCCCCTTGCCTCAGGAAATAAGCCAAGGAGAGATCACTGCTGGTGAATCCTATGGTTAGAGGGCACTGCATGTGACTGACTTTGCTGCTGTATTTATGCTTTTGCAGAAGGGGAGTTGGTGGGGGGAGTACAGTTAAGGTCTGGAAAGGAAAAGAGTGGTGGGTGAAGGTGGATATTCCGTCCATCCACAACCGCTGTTTCTCAGCACTTTGGGTCACAAGTACTGATTCTCCTCAATTCTTTACCTTCCTGAGGAGATAAGTGTTAAGTTTCTTTTGGGTTTTTGTTTGTTTGTTTGTTTGTTTAGTTTTGTGGGTTTTTTACTATTTTTATTTTGGTTTTGTCCAGAGAGGGGGGGGTTAGAAGAATCTCTATGTCTCTGGTCTGTCTGTGAAAACACTATGTCCTTCCTATCTATACCAGGGAAAAAAAAAAAAAAGAAAAAGAGAGCGAGAGAGTGATGGAGGAAAGAGAGGAAAAGAAAATTTGTTGGATATGGGGTTTTGTTCAGTGGAGAAATGCCAGCTGGGTTTCTTGCTTTAAGAGCCAAGTGTGAGTATGGAATTTAGTTTGAAGTGATGACAGGCATGCTAGCTGGTTTTGAGATGCTTTCTGTAAACAGGAGTTAAGGGTTAATGCATTCCATGCTGTATGTATTAATACATGTCACACATGTACATATAATCATAGCCTTCAAAATTGCAGCCTGTGCATGATCCACACTCACTCACACACATCAGTGGTCCTTCACGAACACACACACACACACACACACACACAGAGGAATATAGCAGGCAAGAAGAATAAACTCACTCTGGCACATACAGTTCTAGCTCCCTAGCACATGCAATTCCTGGAGAGTCTGCTTCTCTTGTGCTCACGTTCTCCCTTCCCCTTTTTCCCCCTCCCTCCTTCAAGCCTCCATCCTGAACACTAGTGTTCGAGGTTGCTTGCATATTAAAATCCCTTGCCTATCCTGCTGCACTAGCCTTGTAAGCCTGTGTGCACACACACAGACATAGGTGAATATATAACTAAAGAACATAGATGTACTCTGTCTGGCCTACTCTGTGCCTCACAGTCTTGCATTTGCAGTGAGCTGCACCCTCAGAGCGTATGTCACTCACGCACGGCTTTTTTCACAGAGCTTTTTTCTCACTCTAGTACATATTAGTGCAGGAGTACCGTGCATGGAGACATGCCAGTCACAGCATCCTTGCTTCCCCTTAGCTCCTACTTTTACACACAGTCTTGCATGTACTGTTCTCTTCTATTTTGTGTCTACTAAGCAAATTCCCGTACAGGCAGGCACCCTGTCACACACATGCTTTCTATTGCAGCCTCACACCTGTCACTGCTGCAAGCCTTCACTATGAAATCCCTCATTTTTTGCCACCTTCTCACATTTACTGTGTGCTCCTTTTCGTACAGTCTCACTTCTCCCATTTCTGGGTCTCATACACATGCTTTTCACTGTCACATATTTTCGCTCAACTTACATTCTCTGAAGTCTGGACTGTGAATCCAACACCAGCACCTTCCAGCTGACTTCCTTCCTTGCTGTGAAGTGGCTATTTCTGACAGGGGAGGAGGATTTTTTCCAGCACATAGGTTGTACGTGGGGTAAGAAAAGAAACAGTACCTGTGTAACATGAGTAGATAACATCAGCAGTGAAGTTGTGTAGCTTGATGTGAACTTCCCCCTGGCTTTAGAGGATTAGACAGAGAAGTGTCAAGAAAGATGGACACTGGCAAATCATGTTGACTCTGAACATTGCCTGTCTTTCTGACGCATGTTTCCTAGCCTGTAGATCACGGCGCTTGCTCCACGCAGTGTTTTCCAGCCACAAGCCTTCTACCACCTGAGTGGTGACCAGAGCAACCCGATGCTAGCACAGCCAGGAGCTGTTTTGGTCCGTTCTCACAGCTGGAGACTATGTACATGGAGAGGTTTTACCTTCTGTTTTAGTGAGTTAGTATTGCCACAGTTGTATCAGCCACATCTATTCTCATTTTGAAGGCTTCAGGGAAGGTCTTTCGAGGTCTGTATTATCACGTACCCTCTGAGAAAGCAGAGGCAATACAGTTGCCCTCTAGGTTTTGAGATGGGATAGGGTGGTGTGGTGTTGTATGAGTGTTTGTAAACCTGGAGCTGCTTTTTTTACTGCTCCCAAACTTCAGGCGTGATATAAACCAGAGCACTGCTGAATCTACTTTCATAGCCAGCAGTAATTTCCTTTCTCTGATCTGAAGGGTGAGAGAATGGGGAAGAAGAAATACTGGGGCTGCAAGGGAGGAGCAGGGCACTGCCTGAAGCAAGCCTGAAGATATTTGAAGGAGTTAAAAAGGAGTGGGAAAGTACTGTGCCCTTAAAAAGACCCAACAAACAACAACAAAAAAAAACCCCTGCAATATTTATTTTAAATTAATAGTTTTTCACTAAAAGCCGCAGTAACAAGCCTTGAACACTTCTCTAACCCTGCTGAGCATAACGCTGTGGAGCTTTTACCCCAGGAAATGGCAGCATTGGCTTTGGCAGGCAGTGACTCCAGCCAGAACGCTTCCAAGACCGCTGTGAGCACACCCCTCCAGAGCCAGACAGCTGAGCCTGCACCTCCGCGAGCTATCCAAAACTTGTCCGTGCCCTCTCTCACCCTTTTCCCGGCTGTCCACTTGGGGGTGTACCGGCGAGCGCAAAAGCAGCTCCTTGCCTCTCTGCGCTCTCCCAAGCCGCCGGGCGCGGGGGAGAAGGGCAGCGCTGCTGGCACGGCCGGGCCGAGCTGAATGGCAGCGCTGGGGTGCGGGAGGAAGCGCAGCTGAGGCTGGCAGAGAGCGATGTGCTCCGCGGTGCCAAGCGGCCAGCGCACGCTGCCTCCTCCCGCGCCGCTGCCAGGCAGGATGCGCAGCGCTGCCTCTGCCCTGCCTGTGCCCTGCCTGCCTGGCCTCGGGGGCTGGGGCACAGAGCCAGCCTTTGCTCCTTCCCCCCTCGGTTAGGTGCTCCAAACCTGCACGGAGGATTTTAGTTTTTTTCCCCCTGGTCACTATGTTTCCTCAATTTTGTGGCTTAGGATTCTCTCGTTTCTCTGCTGCTGCGCTTCCATTCCTCTTCGGGAGGCAGGTGGCTCGGAGGCGGGATGGTTGTTCCTCCTGCACGGTGCCCTGGCCTTCCTGCCCTGTGGGGGCCGGAGGAATAAAAGTACCTACACACCCCAGCACTGCTGGTGGGTGGGATTTTCTAGGATTTTCCGCCGTGCTGCAGCTTTTCCCTCGAATGGTTTTGTTTCTTAGCACAATGTGCCTCAAAGCTTCTGAAAAAGATCAGATTGTTGAATTGGACTGTAAAGCTGAATTTTGCTTTTTCTTTTTTTTCCCCCGAGTCAAAAATTGGGTGCACGAGGATGGGGAGGAGAAGGAAATTATTAGGGTCTATAAAAACTTGCATTTAGATAATCTAGAAGAATTTTGTGTTGGTAACTTTTACCTGCTATTACTCTAACTTAGCTATCAATATGAAAATTAATTTTTATTTCCTCACCCTGAGCATTTTATTTAAAAAAATGAATGCCTTGACAAATTATACGTTTCCTTCAGCATTGCTTTACGTTGAAAATTCTTCTAAACAAATTCTTTCCCTTGAAAAATAACAGCTGTTTCAAATCAGCAATTTGCTAAAAAAAATCCCAGCTTGTTTTAATGAACCTCCCCTACAACCCCACCTAATTGGTTAATTGTAGAAGACTTTGTGTTTAAAAAAAACCAAAAAAAAAACTCCAAAAAAACTCTCCACAGCCAATTTAGGGGAGTAGATGGCTTAGGAAAGGACATGCAGAACTGGCCTGTGTAGTACTGGAAGCTTTTATTTATAATGTATTTTTTGAGCTGCTCAAGGGTGTTTTTAAATGGGGAATGAGCCTGATGAAAGGAATCACAGAAGCAGTCGGGTAAGTGGCATAGGGTGCTTTAGGTTGGTACACAGTACAAATATTATCTGTAAAGTCTCATGTTTTATAACATTAGCGGGCAATGCGGGTGTGAAAAATGATGTGTTTGTTAATGTGTGAGGTATGTGCAATCTATATGGATGGAAGCGTGTACCCGAGTGTTTCTGTGCTGATAATGTGTAATGGATGGGGAGAAGAGAGGGAGGAGCAGCACTGTGTGTGTGAGTGGTGACATTGTGGTGTATGGGGAACAGCATGGGGTGATTGTGATGCAGTTGGATAACATTTAGATACTGCCAACTGGAGAGAGAAAAAAAATACTTTTTCTGCTCTCCTGAATATACTTTTCTTCCTATCTATTTCCAGTTCTCTCTCCTTGAGTAAGGCAAGGGAAGCTCTCACAGGCTGGACTGAATTGATGAGGTAACAACTCACCCAGCTGCCTTGCGTTCCCTTAAATGATGAAGAGGTTCAATAGGTAAAACAAAACACTTGTAGGCTTAGGATGGGGAAGAAGTAGAGAAGGCTTTTTGTCTGTAAATGGGGAGTATTGAAAAGATATCCCAAGTATTTCCTCCAGTTCTATCTCAGTGATTGCTGACCATTTGTGTCAATAATTACATGAGTAAGAACCAATTTCCTCTAGCTGTTATGAATCTCAGCACTCAGCTACCTGCTCAGAGGGCTTTGTTATGGTAAGTGAAAATTTGCGTCGTCTTTTAGTCCCAGAGATCTTTTCTCACACAAGAGTTTTACTAGTTCTGTAACAAAGAACCCAGTTCCCAATGTTTTTGGGCACTCTTTTTCAGCCTTGGAGCCCACTTATGTGTATGCTAATGGTCTGAGGAGAAGGTGTGCTCTTTAATAGCTACTGTTTTCACTTCTTTTTTTCTTCCACTAGCAATAGAGCCCCTTCCAGTCAGGGTGAGGAATACAGCTGCTCTTGTCCTAGGCTGCCAGCAGAGCCAGTGCTTTAGGAGTGCACATGAGTTTCTGTGTGCCACCTGTGCCTCCTGTAAGCCTTGAGTGAGCCAAGGCCCTTGCTTTGCTGGTGGGGCGTGGACCCTTCCCCCAGCAGATTTACCCTGTGCAGGACTGAGTTACTCAGGAAACTGGAGAGAGAGGGATGTTGATGCACAGGGCCCCAGCAGCAGCTGGGTGCTGTGTGCAGTTACCTGGAGAGGCTGGTGAGGCTGGGCAGGTGCTGAGGAGCTGTGGCACCATTTGCTGCCAGGTGTGCTGTAAAGTGAGGACAGGTGGCAAAAGCTGATGGAGAGTAAGGGCAAGGGATGACATTCTTCTGGGCATATCAGAATGCCTGATGGGGTTTCTTGTGGGAGAGGATCAGCTGAGGTGGTTGTTGTCTGACAGAGGTTGTTAAAGGACAGAATGATCTGAGTGAAGTCTACAATGGTACTAGACAAAGATATCCAGGAGGAGTCTGGGGAAAATCTTTCATGCCTTTGAACACAGGGACGTGTTTTGCCAAATATTGTGTCCTTTGTGTGTAGGGTCCTGCTGGAAGGATGCAGGGTTTTGCTGTCTGTGGTCCCCATATGAAGCATGAATCTTTGCCTCTTCAGTAGCCCCTTTTCTTTAAAAAGGTGCACAAGAGTTTTGTTTGCTGTTCGTACTCACAGAACAATTATTTTGGCAGCTGATGTGCTCTTCCTGCTGTTGTATTGTCCATTGATAAAATCAAAAATATCAAGCACAGCACAGACCATCCTGTCCCACCCTGAGAGTGAGCTAAGGGCATGTGTAGGTGAGCACCACAGCCCTCTCCTGGTGTCAGCAAAGGGCAGAGATCCCTGCAGTCATCATGGGAGAAAAAAAAAATGCTGGGAGTACATGGCTCTTACAGAAATAGGCCCAGGGAAAGGAAGCTCAGGGCTTGATTCTGTGCTATGCTATTGCACTCTGGTGCTTTGGCTGATGATGAATCTCCTGGAAGCTGAGGTATTTCCCTGTGAGCTCCCTCCAGTAGGTTGCTTGCCTGTGTGGCAGCATTGCCCTGCTCACCTGCATGGAAAGAAAAGGAATAGCACTATAAGGGCTGCTACCCTAATATTTCTGAGCCAAAGGAGTATTTTGTCTCACAGAAAAGTGTCTTGCTGGCCATATCTGCTGTTTTAAAGTTCCTGGGCAAGCAATTCTGCATGACCACATGCTGAGGGAAAAGGCCCCTTTACACTAGCCGTGCTTATTGGTCACCCACAAGCATAAAATAGGATTTTTCTGTGGTTGTCAGCTGTAGAGGTGCTGGACTTAGAATGGTACCTCTGGGAGGAGATGGTTTTGGAGGCAATGCAAGGGTATACACATCCAATTAAGGCAGGTTGGTGTGTTGTGGTTTTTTTCAAAGGGTTGGTTTGTTTTATTTAAAAAAACATAGCATGAGAAAGGCAGGCTTCAGAAGAGGGGTTTTGGCTTAAAGCAAAGGTGAGTGTAATCACAGCTGTGGGCACACAATCTGGCTTTTATAACCATTAAGTTATATAAAGCATCCAAAAGAAACTCCTCTGAAGATGGTTAGTTCTTGAAATTTACTCCCTTCCCTAGAGCCTGCCTCTGTGTGACCTCGTGGATGCAGGTTTCTGCATTTCTTTCTGATTTGGCAGAGCTCTTCCACAAAAAGGAGCTCTCCTTCTTCTGGAGATGGTGATTGGGCTCTTGGGAGAAGGAAGATGTGGCAGGCAGGCCAGGAGCAGTGGGTTGAGGAAGGGAGCAAGCAAGGAGATAAACGAAAGGCTGTGGGCCTTTCCAGCTGGGAAATCAATAGCATATGAGTATGCAATGTAAGTGTGTAATCACAGCTCCCTCCCCTCTGCCCCTTAGCACTTACATTGATGGGGAGTTGCAGGCCAGAACCAATTAATCCTTACAACCTGCTAGGACAATAACTATTAATATTCTTCTGCATGCATCCTGGTGGCTGCACCTGCTTGGAGCCTGGCTGTGCCTGACCCTCAGCAGCTGACCCAAAGTTCCACGAGGAGACCAGAGCCTTTCTGATCACGAGCCTTGCAGCCAGTGCACTGTTACCTGACTTCCCCCTGTGTGGATGTTGGAGATGCTGTGGGGATAAATACTTGAGTGTCTGAAAAAGGAGGAATTTGCTGGTAAGGTTTTGCCTGCAGGAAGGAGGGGTTATTTAAAGGGACATCTGTGCAATTTTTGATGTTTAAATGCATTTAGACCCTTGTAATGCTGGTATATCTTCATGTAATGAGTATCTACTCTTTGCCTTGTACAATGGGATTGAAACATCCAGTTTTATTTGTGCCTGCATATGTGATCTGTGCATAAAGGTATGGCCTTTGAACAGCTCTTCCTTGGCCTTTGGGAAGGTGCACGTCTGGAACAGGAGATGATATATATGCATGTACATGTATTTGAGTGTGTGCATGTGACAGAAAATGCATAAGTTGTGTGGAAAAGATGCTTGAGAAATGTTAACAAATCTGGTCCAGGGTTGTGTTTTGTGCAAGGGACTTGTCATGAATGTTAGTGCCGGAGGTGAATGCAGCCTGATTGCTGATAGGAATGTCTGTGTAGCTATGTGTGCTTTTGGAGTGACCATTATTCACAGCACATTTGCATCCTATCTTGACATGGCAAGAGATTGTTGCAGTGAAACAGAATTTTTTCTGTGGCTTGGCTACCCCTCCTCATCTTTCCGTGATAGCCTCAGTGTAAGGTGGCAACTCAGCCATGCTTCAGTCGCCTGGGCAGGAAACACAGCCTAGAGAGTGGAAAGGACATGTTTGACTCCTACACTTTCATGGGAGAGTTTCTGGGAATAGAAGGAAAAGGATAAAAGGAGGCTTTCTTACATGCACAAGTTGCATTGCTTTGAATAAGACCAACATATTCAAAAATAGTATGACCTGACTGAGCCCAACTTCCTTACATAGCTATGTGATTTTATGAGCTGGATGCAGCCTGAAGCAGTGCACCAGCCAGGCTGTTCTCTGGCTGCACCTGCATTGACACAGCCTTGCTGGTTTAACTGCCCCAGCAGCACGGGCTGTGTTCTGTCCAGTCTCAGTTTGGGTAGCTGAGCAGGGTACACCTGACTGCAGGCATGCCCTCGTGAGATGTTCTGCACTTCTAGATCTCCTGTGGAGGAAAGGAAACTATTTGTCTGGAAGAGCTGTGCTGTATTGAGGTTGGGGTTTTTATGAACGGTCATTTCTCAGTGATTCAAAGAAAGAAATGAATCGTGCTAGCCCAAGTGGTGTAAGAGCTGTCTGTAGTCTAGGCCAGCTAAGGGAGGGAAGGCAGGAAGTGGTGGGAGCTAAAGTGAGGGTACATAAGCTCTGCTCCGTTTTCATGTATTCTAGGTGCCTACTGGTGACTGGTTTGTGTACTATCCACAGAGCTGCAAAAAATTGGGATGTTGATTAAAAAAAAAAAGTCCAGCTGCAGCATGAGGTAAATGAGCTGTGGCATTGCCCCAGAGGGACCTAGAGCTACGGTCAGCAGTACAGTCTTCCTTCTCCTTTGGCCTGCTGTGTGCTTAGAGAAAAGAAAGAAAAGGCCATCCTGGCTGGCCTTGCTCTGTCTATCCTGATGTAAATCTTTGTAGCAGCAGCCTTTTCTTCAGGCCTCAAGGAACCTCACAAGAACCCCGCATGTAGGCTCTGCTTATCCCCTGGCCAACCCCAAGAGTTTTTTTTTCTTTATGTTCTTCCTGCTGACCAAAATGAACCAAACCACCACAAAAATTGAAACAAGACACACCTCAAGCTCTCCTGGATGCTGAAGCTTTGTTGTAGCTGCTGTGCAGGAGGAGTGGCCATGTGAAACATATTGGGGAGACAAAAGACTTCAAGGCTCTGCTTTCTTTGTCACACACAGGAGTAATAGCTCTGTAATTCTTTCAGACCTGGGGATGCTAAGTGAGAAGAAGTTTTGAAATTGTTACAGGGACAGGCTTCGGGTGACCTTGATCTAGAAGAAACCTTCTTGCAGAGCTGCCACCTTTCCTTGGTGATAATTATGCCAAGGTTGTGGGTTTGATCCCCGTATGGACCATTCACTTTAGAGTTGGCCTCAATGATCCTTGTGGGTCCCTTCCAACTCAGAATATTCAGTGATTCTGTCTTGAGAGCTGGCAGGAACCTTGACAAGTTTCTTTATGATCTCTTTCTCAAGTTCTCCAGAAGTTTGTTGAAGGAAAGGAAAGATCTTTGCAGAACATTTCTGCTTCACCAAAATGTCATTTTTCGAATAAAGAATAAAAAGATGTTTTGTTGGAAAAATTCCAACTTGAGTTTCAAGAACAGATTAAGGCACAAGTGCTTAAAGGCTTTCCTGTGATGCGTTATCTGCTGTCATAAGACTACATCAAAGTCTTAACTGTCATCTAAAACAAAAAAGTTCTGAAAACAGTGGCCTTTTTAGGTGTTATCGAAAACTTGAAAATTTAACCTGAGTGCCGCCAGTAGCTGGTGTCTGTCTCGAGCCTGCAGGCAGCTGAAAGTGCTGTACTGAAGATCTGCCCTCACTTTTGTTTGGAATTGGATTTCCTTGGAAGAGACCCAGCTGATGTCACTGTGGAGGAGGGAATGTCCAGTCCCGTAGTGATGCTGTGCCTGAAGCAGAGGACGATGGTGTGCATGTGTCTGTGTGTGCAAGGCATGTGCAGGGCCTGTGCTGTGATCACCAGAATTACAGTCTAGCCAGATAACGAGCTGTTGTTGTTTACAGCACTTGGTTCCGGGCACTTCAATTCCAGAAAGATGTAAACAAAATTAGAGGGAATTCAGAGGATTGCAAGGAGAATGATTAAGGGGCTGGAGGGACTGACTTATGAAGAATGCTTGTGGGAGCTAAATATATAGCTGTTTTGGCTAAATGACTAAATGATGTAGGCACACTGGGAAGGCATGAAGAATTGTCTAGTGTGGACTCAGAGCTAGAAGAGTCTCTCATGATAGAAAACTTGGAGGAGGAAAGAAAAAATTGGCAGGAGAGAAAAAATACTTAATGGAAGAAAGAGATCAGGTGATGATACAGCTTTGTTAAGAATCATGGTGGAATTGCTGTCATTTGGGATATCTGAAGTTTGGCTGGGCAGAGCCCTGGAGAATAATCCATGCACTACAAACTTGAAAAGGTCCCTTGAGAGACAGTCTAGATGCTTTAATAGATTTTTATGCTGTCATTAATTTCTGAATCACAGCTAATACTTCCAGTCTGACAAAGAGCCATATTCTTTAAAGCATTTTTCTTTCTTGCCTTGTATTATTTCTGCTGTGATGCAAATACTGATGGAAGACATGTGAGTAAGTCTTCTAATACACTAAAAATTGAAATCCTTTTTATATCAGCTCCTTAACTCAAAGATCTTTTTCCTTTCTTTTAGTAGAGAATTCTTTCAGATTTGTCTGATAGGTGGGAAAAGGCAGCCTGCTGGATGCCCAATAAGGGGAAAACCCAGTCTGTAACTCTGTCCTGTGAGCTGTGTTTGACAGGTACCCCGTTGACACACATGATGCATAAAGGCTCTGCTCTTTTACCCTACACATTTTCAAAATAGGTAACTGAACACTGGACTGGTCTCTTCAGTCTCAGAAGTTGATGTGGTTGAGCTTGTAGCATTCCTGGCATGTCACTAGCGCTGAGCCCTCCCAGGGCCATCTGTGAGCTGGAGGGAGCTGGGCCTGTGAGAGAGGCAGTAGTAGGACAGGATGGTAGGAGATTGCCAAGCTGATCAGTGGCATGTGGAGATCGCCCAGCTGATTTGCTCTAATCTCACCTACAACAAGAACTGAAGAGTGAAAGTGAGATGGGTGGTGTTGGCTGCTTGGTTTAATGGAAATGGAACAGGCAGAATCGAGAGCAAGTTTTGTAGTGGATGCTGGCTGGCACCACGGACCTCCAGAGGTAAAAGGTATTTCAGCTTGAGTGAAAGAGCCAGGATACATAATGAGAATTATCCAGACTGAAGATTATTTGTGCCATGGATGCAGACCCAGGGAGAGTTCATAATAGTTTATTAGCTCAGGTACAGCACTATGCAAATTGCAATCTGTTTCCTGGGCAGGAAGCAAGGAGCACCATTTTGCGTTGCATGCAGTCCAGGCTGTTCGGTGCTGCTGGACCCTTCCCAGTCAGTGCAAGGCCTGTTTGAGAGCCTCAGCAGCCCAGCAGTGCCAGGGAACAAAACGTGGAGACAGCTGACTCTGGATGGAAATTGATGCTGCTCAGCTTGGACTCTTCAACTAGCCTTGGCATGTTCAAGGTGGCCGATGGTAATGATAACCTTACCACATGTACCCCAGCAGGGTGGGAGAGCTCATCAGCTCAGATGTGGTGCATTGGGAATGCAGTTGGGATCTGGCTTTGAACCAGAGACAAGAAACATTGAAGACTTGAGTTGTCTGCACTGAATGTCTTGATTTTCCATGTTGGAATCTCCTCTTTAAAAAATATGTAAGCTCTGGAATGAATAAAAAGTCCCTCCTTACCCCTCACCTTTGCATTAGATAGAGATTCTGCATTTGTGCCTGAATGGAAAAACTGGGAGATTTGAGAAATTAACTAAAATATGATGAAGTGGAGAAGATTAGAAACTCCAAAGGTGATAATCTGTGTTGGCAGATACGAGTTGCTCTTGAATGGTAGGGTGCTTGCTCATGGAGATGGAGTACATGGAATACAGGTTCAAAGACCAATGGACCTATTGTTTTCCCTGTACTGTTTTGTCAACCTGTGTGCCCTCTGGTGGCACAGCTCATCAAGGGAGGTGGAGAACTACTGCTCCTACCAATGGCAGTGTCACCTAAGAGGAGGGACTATATGTTCAGAGCCCAAAGGATGGGGTTCCTCAGCCATGGCTCACTGCAGAGAGAGGAATGGGTGAGAGCAAGATAATTTGTGTAGTAATTGTGTTTTTTGCACGCAGGAAATTGATTTGTTACAGCACCTTTGAGTCATTGTTCCGTAGGATTTTGCTAATCTCATTCCAACCCTGGCAGAACATTTGTCGCTTTGCTCCCAGCAGTTAAGTCAGAGAGTGATGCTGCTGCCTCCTTTAGTTATTGGGCATGGCAGCAGGAGACCTCGAAATGCATTCCTGCAACTGACTGTACAGGATGGAGCTCTGGGTTGCATGAACTGTAACTCTGAAAGGAAAAGAGAGACCCAGAGTGTTATAAGGAAGAGGACAGTTGGTGCAAACTTGCGGTTGTATTGCTGTGTGCTGAACTTCTGGGGAAAATCCTAAGCACTTAAAACCAAAATCAAAAATCACCCAGGCATCCATTTTCTCAAGTTCCTGTTTAGATATCTAACAGCATTGTTCATAGGAAGGGAAACTCTTCTCAAAGTTAATTTATATTTTTGTTTTTCTGCCATTTGCATGTTTGAACTAAGCAAAAAAAGTAACTAACACTAGTTAGTCACTACTTTTGTTAGTAGCCAGAGCTGATGCTGTAGAAATGATCACACAAATAGTAAAAAGAGAAACTGTTTGGGGAAATATGGTTGTTTTATGAAAACTGTTACAAAGAGGGATTTCTCATGGCTACGATGGCATTTTGAAAGAAGCGGAGACTGATTCTAAGCCAGTGCAATATAAGACATTCAGATCTATGTTTCTTTGCCAAAACAGAGCAGGATCTGGAATGTGGTTATCCCACAGTTCAGAAAGCACATTAATCCGTGAACTCTGGCCTTTCTTGGAGAGGTCTAATTTCTCTTTCCAGTTGCTTTTTCAGCCACCATCCATATTAGAGTTAGAGCTCTGTGACTTCCACCATTCAGTGGGGCTTGCATTAAGTGCTGCATGGCACCAAAAAAAGGCTCCACCTGCCACACAGACACAGGTGAAGAAGTACACATTTCCAAAAGCACCCCAGAGCTCTGCTCCTTGGCTTGCTGTGCTGAAGGCAGGCCATGGAAGAGCCCCTGCTTGTCACAGGAGATGGCTGAGAAGCGTTTGTTGGTTCCGTGAGCAGAGGTGGCAGCAGCAGCACAGCCCTTGCAGGTATCTCAGCAGCAATGTTGGGGATGGTGGCCACAGAAAGAGAGCTGCCCCTGTGTATTATGGAGGCAGACATCTCTGTTGCATTTTTAACACGTACAGTGTGGTGTCTGCCCTGCAGTCTCCAGTCAGCATGGCCAATTTCTTTTTGCTCCTGATGTTGGCTAGCTGCAGCTGCAAGGAAGGAGAAAGCATGGCTCTTTTCTTTCATCTCCCTGCATTAAACTTTAACCACACATCCCTCTTCATGTTTCCTACTGCTGCTGCTGCTTTATGACCAAAAAAAGGGACCAAAGATGTACCTGTAGTAAAACCAAGTAGTCCAACAACTGTTGGATGTTTACCTCCTGCACTGGAGTGGTACTGAGAAGGAATGACCTAATGGCTCTTAGAAACTGTCAGTTCTTCAGTGGAGTTTGAATTCTGGTCTGTAGCCTTATTTGTTGTTGTGGGGTAAAAGATTGCCTAACCCCTCTTCAATGATTTTTTGCTTTTGGGGAGGTTTTTTGTGTGAAAAAACAAGGAAGGAAAAAGTAACCCAAACTGTATGGGCTATTTGTCTGGTTTAGGTAGACCCAAAGTGCAGTCCCTAATCCAATTTCATGGAGCAGAGGCTTCAGGCTGGATTTACACTCTCTCTCTCTAGGAGGTTAAGGATGTTTGGTTGTCCTCAACAGTACCTGTTCCAGCTTGAGGCTACAGAAATCCTAAACTGGTATGTGTCTGTGAGGGGAAGAGAAAGGGGATGAGTTGTAACATGTGTCCTTTGATAAAAGATTGCTCTGCCCTCCTGAGTGAGGGGATACCTTTACCCTTCTGCTTTTTCCCAGCACTTTGACACGCAGTTTGTTCCTGTCTTGTTTGTATCTCTTGTTGAGGGTACTCCAAACAGAGGATCTTTTATCCAGTGCCCCCAATTTCCTATGGGGTTTGATCTGGGGCTTAAGGATTGCATCTTGGGAAACCAGGCACATGGTTTAGTTTGCAGGAACTAAAGGACCAGTGATGTGAATGCAAGAAATAAAGCATCTACCTGGATTCTTGGATTCAATAGTGTCTTGCAGTGCAGGCTGGCAGTTGGAAGAAACACGTTTCCATGCATAAATTTGGGCACCTTTGAGTTGCAAATGACTAAGAGACAATAAAACACACATTGCTACTTTCATGGGGATGCCTTTAAAGCCAGGGCTGCACTTTCAATTAATTCTGCCATATGTGGCCAAAGTCGACAGTGCATAAAACTTTGATAATTTCACATTTTAAAAATGTATCGGAAAGTCTCATTCGTATATCTTCACTGAAAATTTCATGAATTGCACATTTCCTGGTGTTAGATGTTCAATAAACTTAAATTATGCAGCAATTTACATCTAGAAGATTTGCTTTAAAACTGAAGACTGGCTACTTCTCTTCTGGGTTGAGAACAGCTCTTTTTATGCCTCCAACTATTAGAATAGGCAGTTTTGTTCAGAAATTGTTGGAGATCTGTGCTGAGCACTTAGAAGGAAAAACTTGGACATGAGGGAGATGAGAACGATATCAGCAAATAGCTGGACATAACTGTATCCCTCTTGTTTGAGCCTGATGTAGTGTTTTTGTTCATTCCTTGGGTATCAGTATTGTACCTATCCAGAAATTTTCCAGCGAGACTCTTCTGTATTTTAATGTATTTTCAGCTAATTGGGAAACCTGAAATTAAAGGGAAGAGCAAACATGAATGAAAACAGTTTGTGAAACCCCAGATGGCAGTTATTAGCCAAGAGTACTTCCTGTACAGGAGTAGATTGCTGGGGAAATCTCCCTAGATTGTGGAGTCCCAAGGTGAATTCCCAGTCTGGGAGGATGAAAATATGGGGTGTTCTGTCCATTGATGCAGATGAGTTCCTGTAGTGCCCTGCTCTTCTCAAGCAGTGCTTCATTTCCATGCCCTATCCCAAATTTGTGCCTTTGTGTGAGTGACCTCAATAATATTCAGTGTGCAGAGGAAGACTTTAAACAAAGCTCTCTGGAGCTATTTCCTCCCTTTCAGTAATCTCATTTCAAAGCTTTTCATGGTTACCCAGATTTCTCATCCTCCTCATCCTTACTGCAACCAAGCTGAGAGTATATGCAAGTTCTACTGAACTCCTGCTTTACCATAAATGATCTCTATGCTCAACTATGGATGAAGAGTAAGGAATCAAAATCAGAGCCCAAGGTACCTATGGCAGTCCTGGGACAGCACTGGTGCTGACAAGCATCTATTCTCAAGGGGATCTGTTGACCATGACGATGATGATTTGTAAGAGAGGTGTCTTAAAATTGCCTCAAATGTGTCAAATACTTCTTATAATCAGGAGACAGCTTTGACTTTCTCCTGCTTAGTGATTTCCATCACCAATTACATCTAAGAATAGAAAGAAATAGCATGCACAGTGTAGTTTTGCTTGCCAGCAACTAAAAAAAAAAAAACCCAAAAGCCTGGACCCTGTTAATCTCAGCTGACCATGTAGAAACCAAAGGTTAAGATATTTCTCTGAAGTTGTCATCTAGGTTGGTGACAGAGAAGAGCCTGGAGGACTCATTCTCTGTCCAGTTCCCTTGCACAGCACTCCTGTATCTCGTGCAGCACTTCCCTAGTTTGAGTCTCACTGGGCAGGACAACAGGCAGCACTGCTGACAGAAAAGGTGAAGGAGAAGGCCCTGAGGTGCATGAAAGTTGTCAAGGAGAGAGAGGCTCCCTGATGTCTGTAAGGAAGATGTCTGAAGGAAGGAATGGGGTAGATTTGACAATGGTGCAGGAAGGAGGGGAACAGAAGTGTCTGACAAGCTTTTGAAGCTCTATTTGCTTAATGGGAGCTCTTGCAAAGACACAGGCTGCATAAGCTATCAAGAGAAGATGGCTTCTCCCAGGGCCCTTGCAGCTGCACCAGGCTATGATAACAGAAATTAACTTCATCTCCTTTGTCTTGCTTTCCAAGAGCCCCAGAATAGTAGTTATGAAAACAGTGCTGTTTAATATTGTCTTTGATCGAGCAATCCAACGGGAGCCCTGGGCTTGTTCAGCTCGGCTTTGTTAGTTTCAGACCCCAAGGCAACAAGCCGTTGCCTTCAAAGCCCAGGCAGGGCTGTGTTAAGTGTGAGGCGTGCAGCAGAAATCCCAGTTTGACAATTCAAATGGCACTCACCTAGCAGCAGCGCCTGTATATTTAGAGCCACAGCAAAATGTGGGAAGCAGGGCACACAGTTATTCCCTCTGGAAAGAGCCTATCTCAGGAGCCAGAAAGCAAGGCAACATCCTCAAAAAACAGCAACACAGGGTGGATCTTTCCTGTTGTTATCCAATTTTAATATGCTGCCTTTTTAAATTTGCTGCCACCTGGTCTCTCAGTACAGCCAGGCAGTGTGCGATGCATGAGGACATAATCACTGCAGAAAAAAGCTTCCATTCATCTCCTTCACCTCCCTACTGTAGGTGTGCATCTTCCCTCCAACTCTGCCCTCTGGGCACTGCATGTACACCTTGACCAAGACCTCCATTCTAGTCAGGTATTAACACTGGAAGTCACCAAGCCTCTGATTTAGCAAGAGTCACCTCTTGGAGGTATTTGCTACTCAACCAGCAACCAGTACGAAGGCAGCTACTGAAAAAGGTCCATGCAAGTGATGGTGTGTAGGAGGGCTTGTGAGAACCAGAAGGGTAGGAACAGCTCATCTGTTTCCAATGGGTGGTTACCTGAATGCACCATAAACCCATGGGGACCCAAGTGCAGAGACTAATGGTCTCTCTGCAGGCAGTGCTGAGTGATGGAACCATGTGCTAAGGAAAGGACTGGTGCCCTTTTTTTGTTTAGTCTCTTTCATTGCTTAATTATGAGACTCATTCTAATTTCTGTCCCCCCATATGTAAAACCAGGATGCAGTCAGATTTGTTAGGAAGTTGTATGGGGCTCATGAAAGTTATAAATGGGGTATTGACTCTCTGGATGCCTGGAAGAGCCCACTTGTCAGTTTACTGGGGACTGATGATCATGGTACTTAACCTCAATCTTCACATCAGTGTAAATTAAATCTAGAGTAGGTTTGATTATGAAATGTCCTGGAACCTGTTGTGCTACTTTCCTCTTATTACGGAAACTGCTGAAATAAAAGAGTACCAAAGGTATAATATTTTAGATATACAATTTGTTATAATAAAATTTGGAAAGTTGGAGGAGCTTCAGAAGCAAGTAGTTTAGTGATAATATTTCATGTGACAACGATAACACATGCCATTACTGCACTCAGAGTAAGATTTAGACAGGCCATATAAACACTTCAGGTATATGTTCTCTCAAACCTGACATAAACAAATGGATGTGCAGTTTACAGAACCAGGTGTTCCTGAGCATTTTTAGAGAAAATAGAACAAGGATCTCCTTTCTGTTCCAGTAGTGCTTGTCCCAGCACTGCACATTGTTTTGTTATGTGCAGTGATGCTTGACACCTCTCTTCAGTTTAGCAGGCAACCAAAGGGACTCACTGTACAGCATGCTCTCGTGTATATTTTAGGAAGGATCAGCAGAAACTCTGGACAGCAATTGAAGCTTTTCTGAGATTCTGGTTCATTGCTTGCCTCTTGAAATTATTGCTGTTTCTCTGATTGTGTTCCAATAGGACTTCTATTATTTTCTCTGTACCTTGTAAGACAACACAGTGACAGTGAGAACTTCATTGATCCAACTCGAAAGAGGAACAGAAACTATGGCAAAAGTTGTCTTGTTCAAAGGTAACTGAGAAATGTAGGGATGGGAGTTGCTTTTGCTGTGGTGAAATAATTTATGTTCCCTCTCTGAACCTGCTCAAAAATGTGACCATGGTTTAAAACAAACTCATGCAAGTATGAGTAACCCAGGGCTCAGTGCTAAGAGACAAAACTTTGGGATTCCCATCTAGTTTTGCTGTTAATAGGAACTACTTCTGCCTCAGCACATCAATGTCCTCTTCTGTTAAAGGAGCAGAGAGATTCTGTAGAATTTTAAGAAGAGATTTCGGATAGTCACAAGCTGAAGAAATACAAAGAACTTCAGATTATGAGTTACAGGAAAAAAGATTCAGCATGTAACTTCTAGCTTCAGTCCTGGATGCATAGGAGGTGGATGGAGGGTAAAGGAGGCTGGAAATTAAAATAAGGCAATATCCTAAACTATATTTTAATTGAATTTTCAATATCTTCACCTTGGATATTATCATAGCAGGCATTAAACCCATGCACATTATTCTGTAACTGTATACTATCTACAGTAAAAGCACCAGCTATTAAAACGGGAGAGGAAAAAAGCTCTTTCAGTATGCCTTCAAAATTGCTCAGTACTGTTGCTTATGCAATATTTTCTATTTTTGAAAGCTTAGAAGCCTGGAATTAAGTAGAGGAAAAGCCTTTTTGGGTTAGCAAGGTAATTCCTCCCCACTTGACCAGTGCAAGTTCTTTCGGTACAATGACAGTTAAAATCAGCCCCCTCATATCCATGCTGCTTAATTACAAAGGAAAGCCACAGCATTTCAGAACAGAAAGACATGGGTTGGTTAAGATACTGGACTGATCCTCAGGGGGAGCTGAGCTTAATTCCTGCCTTTGCCACAGGCTGTCTTTAAGTCAGTTAATTAATTAGTTTGTGCCTTAGCTTACCTGTCTACACAATGAAAATGAAGACAAAGGAAGTTCCAGCCCCATTTTCCCCCATACATAAAAGATGCTCTCTGTGTGGTGGGTCCCAATCTTTTCTCTGTTCTTTTATTGCTCTTTGGTATAAAGGTGTCCTCTTTCTAGGAGGGAAGTTCAGTTGATATGTGCTTTCTTTTTTCAGTGTTTCTCTAACTCCATGGATAAATGTGGTACTATACTGAGTTAAGCTGAAACAAAGTCTTTGCCATAAAAACTTGCACAAGTTAAATCTATAGGATCATTCGATCCATCTTGTCAATTATGCTTACCTGTACCTTGTGGAGCAGAGTGGTAGTCTGTGTGTAGTTAAGGATGTGATTGGATTTTCATTATAAGGCTAATATTTGTTCCTTGGTACTCATCACAGACAATAAAGAGTTAGTCAGTTTGGGGGATGACTTAGCAGTTTTGTAATGAAGTCAACTGGATGATATTTTCCTGACTTTTATGTGTAAAAAAAACCAGGAAAACAACATATGATGTATGCAATTTTGTCCGTATAAATATTAATGAAAGAATAAAGAATTTCTTTCCACTTTTATTTGTAACAACAAGAAAGTAAAAGGGAGAGAAGGCAAGGCATTTTATTTTCCTGGAATTGTTGACTGCAGACGAACACAGTTGGATCAAGATGAGTTGACTAGGTTTTAATTTTAAAAGTTAGGATTCCAAATAATGAGATCAAAATGGTTCATTGACTTGTTCCACTGAACAACTTCTTGAGGTTAGGCTTTCATTAAAAAACTATGTAATGTTGTCTCTAACACTGTCTCTATCCCTTTTCCCATATCAAGAGGAAGTTTGCTCTAATCACAGTTCCCTGGAGAGATCTGTTATTGGTGAAAGGCAAAAAGTTTCCACTAAATGCTAATTAGAGAAGCTGATTGGAAATTGCCGCTTTTGTAAATCGACGTTTTTCAAAGACTCCTCAATCCCTGGGTCTTTTCTTTGGTGGGGGGAAAGGTGAGACAATTACCCTTCTGCTCTAACTTGCTACATCCAGGCCAATGTAAGAATGGTCACCTCTCCTGTTTTGCTCTTCAGACATCAAAGGTCATGGCCAGGCCACTCCTCCGTGGCTCTCCTCAAAGTTTTAAAACCTGTGGCAGTGTTGGACCTGTGGACTGGCTGTATCACAGGGGAGCAAGGATCATGATGCACTGTTGAAGTAAGGACATAGAGAAAGCAATAGCAAAAAAGAATGTGGAGAAAAGGTCATAAGGAGAACTATGGAGCTGGGCCCTTTTGTGCTGGGGTCACATCTGTGGCTTACCAAATGCACTTTTATTGCAACATCTTCTTAAAAGCTGTTATGCACCATTCTCACCTCACCTCTTACCTTTTGTAGCTTTTGCAAGATATCTTGGCAAAACAAAGATCCTTGAAAACCATCCTCAGCCAGGGGTTGGCATTTTCTTTTGTTCACAATAGCCTGATGAAACAATGTGTGGAGGTTGCCACACTTCTGTAAGAGGAAGCAAAAATCTTCAGTGACAAACTATTCTTCTTATACTTTGTGACAAAGACTGGAAGCAATTCTGTTCAGTCACTGAACTCACCTTGACTCCTCTCATGCAAATACCATAATTCAGAAGTTCTTAAACAGCGGTGTGCAGTGCACAGCCATTGCCTATGGATCTGTACCATCTGTGGTGTTTTCAGTTAACTGATGGCAAAGGTGCAGGGTATCACCAGGGAAACAAAAGGCAGGCTCTGGATTATCAATTCAGTAATTCTGGAGCTGTGGCTTCTTTGCCAGGAACAAGGCTTCTGTATAACTGGTCTGCTGTGTAATTAGTGACTAATGGAACAACAACTGCCAGTATATTAATTGTTATTGTAGCTGTATACAGAGCATTGTTCTCGCTCTGACAGATGTATAAATTGTGTGCCACTGTGTTGTCCTTTCCATAGTAGCTCTCTCTAGAGTTAGGTGTCAATAATGAAATGCAGCTGTTCCTTGAGGACGGATAATGTTACCTCTAAGGGCTTGTCTAGGCAGAGCACACGGGAAAGTTGATCTGAATTAAGTAACAAGGTGGGTTGCAAGTGGATTATGTAAAATGTATTAAACTGATGCACGCACGCACACTTGTTTGGAATTAAAAATGGCCTTCATTTGATTTTGTTTAATTTTCCTTTAAAGGGAATCCAACTAAATTGAATTAAATCCACTTTAATGCTGGCTGAAAGTATGAACATTAATTTTCCTGTGATCCATTGTAAAAGTTCACCATGTTATTTTCCTAAGAAGAGGGCAAAGGTTCTCTTGGCATTCCTGGACACTGTGCTGAGCAAATGTGAAAGTTGCCTTAAGTATTCATTTTAACACACTGAAACTCAGTGTGAGTTCCATCCTTTCATATTTTTGGGGTGTTTTTTCTTTTTTTTTACCCTCCTCTGAATCCCCTGTGAAACTAGTACAGAAGGCTAGTGAAAGTGTACATTTTAATTCTTTGGGGGGGTTGTTATTTTTTTTTTAAATCCTGGTGACTTAACTCTTCCCTATAGTGAAATGGAAGCACAGAAAGGATAAGTAACTTCCCCACAGAAATCCAGCATGAGCTGCCTGTAGAATACAGCCTGAGATCTGCTGTAGCTGGTACCAGTGCCTGGATGCTGGAAATTTGTGTGTCCACAGTCGCTTGTTTGGAACCTCTTGTCTTTCTTAGAGGAAACCTTGGTCTTGAGCTGTGAAAGGAACCTTTCACTCTTCCCAGTATGGGCAGCCTACGTGATATGTGTGCTGTTGGACATCTTTCTAGAAGCCTTGCTGAGAATTGATGTTTCCATGGCTGAAGATCATCTCTTCTGACCTACAGCCTTAGCTGCTCACTGGGTCACACAAGCAGGCAGTGAGTTTGGGACTCTCATCACTGCACAGTGTGGCTGAGCTCAGAGCATGTGAGAGGAGCAGCTGGAGCGTGGGGAGGAAGAAAGAGGCAAGTCTTGAGATCCCTTTGTAATGCAGAAAGCTTTTCATGAAGTCACGTTAAAATGAGCAGGCAGGCCATGATTCGAAATGAAATAAACCTTAGGAGCCCTGGAGTTTTAATGTACTGTTGATAAATGGATTCTGTTCTTATTCATCCCACTCTTGCACGATGAAGAAAGAAACTTTTTCTGTGAATTGACCTGCATTTCTTTCAACTCTACCTTTCTAGATAAAGCTGCAGTGAGCTCCCAATTCAGTGACTAGTTAATCCTGGCCAGGAGTTAGGAAGACCATTGGTAATGACAGCCAGAATTGCATTAATGGAGGAGAGCTGTATTCAGCAAATTCAGTGAAGAATTCCCCTTATATTTCTTGTAACATAGTTCTACATTTCCTTAATGCAACACACTACACTTGTCTAAGTACTTAAATATGTATGGGCTCTTTTCTGTTTATTAGAAATAGCAGAGCCAATTTTTCTACACATCATGAACAGTGTGTCAGAGGCTAATGAGAGCATGTGTTTTGGTTTGGATTTTGCTTTCATGAGAAAAGCAGTGTTTTCTTGAACACTAACAGATGCATTTCCAGTGCTTAACAATAGAACCTCAGCATAAAAGGTCCAGGCATTGTTCAGATGCCACTGTCAGCTGGAGAGATGTCACCTAGAATAGAAGGTGACACACCTTCTGCACACAAAACCCACAATACAAAAAAACCCCATGCTGCAGCCCCAGCAGAGCACCCTTTGTATTGGTTCTACATCTACAGGTTTGAGCTCTTACTTTTCTTAAATACAGGTGAGGAGGTTTTAGCTCACCACAATTTTCAGTAGGTCTGTATTTCTGGCATCTCCTGTCTTTCAAGTGTCCAGTCTGTTGATGGTCTCACTAGTTGCTCTGTCATGTGGTTTGGATGTCATGTTTAGAGAGTTGAGGAGGAAGAATGTATCAACCACCTGACAGCCAAGTGCATCAATAATGCTGTCATTTTGCACTTGGGCATCTTCTGTGAATGCAGGTGGCAATCTGTGCTTCAGAAGTTTTCTCATGCCATATCGGTGTGTTTCTAGTATGTTCGGGCACAGGCTCAGCTTTAGGTTTTCAAGGTTAATGTTGTGTTTGATTGTTGGTGTGCTGCTTATGCAGTCTTATTTGTTGGCATGGAGGTCATTATTAAGAGGTACCACGTTGCAGCAAGTCACATCCTCCTGTGTGCTCTATGCACAAGAGAGATGGTTGACTTGTTTTAAATCAGATATTGCAGTGAGGTCCTCTGATAAGCAATGACTTTATAATGAGAACCGTTTTATATCCTAATAAATGTGAGGCCAAATTTCATTGTTTGTTTTCCAGCTGTAAGAATCCTGGAAACATCCCCTGTGATCGCGCAGTAGTTAATTTGTACCCAGTCTGGCACACACAGCAGGTTTCTATTGTTTTAGGTAGACATCTGAGGCACGGGCACCCTGACTCATGAGGAGGAGGACAAGCTAATGCAAATAATGTGTCAATGGTTGCACAGAGCTTATAGGATATAATTTGCTGCAGTCTGACATACCCATGGAAATTGCCAAGAATGTAGTCTTTTGTTTTCTGCGCTGTAGTTCCAGACTTCTAAACTCTCAATTTTTCTACAGGGAAGATCCTGTTCTGCAGATTGTCTCATTCTGGCTGATACTGAGATTGTCTTTAGAAGAGACACTCTATTTAGGCAGGTCAAAAGGCATTCTGTCAAGTGAAGGACTGAAGACTTCATCTTCTGAAATGACTCAAGAACACATAGATACAAATATAATGAGATTATTTTTTTCTGTGTCTATTTAGCTTTATTTGTGGATATTTATTTATATTGCTTTAAACTTGGCTTTTTGTGCACTAGGATTTTAAGATATTATTATGGCATTTAAATAGCCTTTGGAAATCTGGGCTTTGGTCACTCAGGAGGGCAGAGCCCATCAGCTGTAAATGAGATTTGAACTCTGATGCATCTAATTTCTGAAAACGAGTCATCAGTCTGTGAAATGCATGGGGCATTCAGTGAGAACTAGCCTGCAGAGACCACTGAGGTGAAAGAGAGGAACCCAAGGCTAAGGAGAAAGGATGACAAGATGATGGAATTGCTGACTTTGAGTTCCTTGGCTTGTGCCGTGGCCTGAACTATTCTAGAAAGCAATCAAGATAAAACATCTTTGTCTATAGCACCCGAACTTCAAGGGAGCTCATTGCTAGTAATTTTGCTTGCCTGCAGCATCCCTGTGACAAGTGTGGATAGATAGGGCAACAAAGCTATAGTGACAGATTTAACATGGTTATGACTCTTAGTGCTTTCTTAGTAATCTTTGTTTTGTGTTCCTAAGTCCATAATTACAGTTCAAGTAAACCAACAGAACTTAAAATTTGCAAGGCTCTGAGTGTTGTCTTTGATTACTAAGAAAAACCTCATATTCTGGCCTTTTTGGTACTTGAAGGCATAAATTTAGGTAATAATTATGTATGTTTCCACAGGGCCTTTGCTGCTTAGGGATATGATTTTTTTTTTTTCTTCCCCAAGGGAATTTCCCATCTCTTTCACACATTCTGTGTGTTCTCCCACACAGGATGGGATGCTCAAGAGACTTGTGAGTTTGCAAGGCCTGACAAGCTCTGGAGGGGAGCAAGTGGGGTCCTGGTTATTTTAATTTTTAGTTTTTATTGCATGTGAAGCAGTCTTTAATACTGTAACTCACTTTACCTACCTCTCTTTCTTGGCCTGTAATTTCTGGAAGTAGATAAATCCTTGGATGTGGCTCCTACACAAATGAGGAAGGGGAGTGTTGGAGATTGTTGGAAATTGTGTAGTTTCACAATTTCTGTAGATTGATCATAAGTGATGCAAATAAAATCAGCTATTTGGTTTGAGCTTCAATGACTGCCTGCAGTTGGATAGCTCTGGTAGGGGGAGTGAGACAGGATAGCTCCATGGATGGGGACAGTAGCAAAACAGAGAGGGAACAGAAAATGAGACCTAGAGAGCCCACTGAGCTGAGACCTTTCCCTTTGTAGGTCACACAAGCCTCGCCTGCAGTGTCATTCCTAGAAAAACCAGGTTATGCAGGATTGATCGGCTGAGGCCAGAGCTCAGATGTAATTTTCTCCCACGGCATTCAGAAGAGCCCCAAGTAATTGATTTGGTGTGTGCGAGTGCAGCTTGCACAGCCCAGCGATGGAGGGTGTGGCTGTGTCCTGCTCCGGCTCATTTAACTTGCGTCTGACCCAGGGCTATGGCAAATTAGGGTTTGTCCCTTTGAAGTGGAAAGCAGCTCCCATTTACAATATGCTGACTGCATTATCAGTCATCAGCATGCAGTGGAGAGAGAGCCCTTACAGAAACAAAGTCCTCCAAAGGGACTTGATTAGATGGCAGAGAGATGCAAACAGCAAACTCACAACATTGTGCCAGTACAGGTTGTGTTAATCTGCTTGTTTCTCTAGCCAACAAATATTTGAGCTCTTTCTACCCACACATTTTCACTAGTAAAACTTCTGTAAATATTCACATGTATGCCCTGGGCCCAAGCTGGTTATTTGGGTTTGAATCTAGGAATTCTGAGCTGCTCCGAATGGATAGTGGTAGGAAATGGAAAAAGAGCAGCCAGTCCAGTGTGCAGACACAGACCTGAAAGTCAGGTTACTATGGCATAACCTGCTACTGCTGATCAGCTGAGCTGCAATAATTCCCTACTTTTAATCTATTCCATTGCTCTCCTGATGCATCTGCCAGATAGGAAGGGTATTTGGCTGGAGTCAGAAGGTTCAGTTCCACTGCATTCATCTGCCATAGGCTTCTTCCTAACCTCCATCGTTTATTGGTAATGGGATGATAATACCGAAGCATTTGTTCCATAAATACTGGATTCTTTCTACATCATGTGATCTCTGTAAATGGTTATTTATGCCTAGTACAACTTTTAATAATTGCTAATGGTGGGTGGAAAATCAACCTGAATATCACCAGTCCTTCTTGTTTCGACTCGCCCTTATACAAACTGGGAGAATATTTTTTTTGATCCATTCACGTGAACAAAACTCAGCTGGGAGAACCAACTGCAGCAAAGGCAGTGCATTATGCATAGGAAGAATTTTTTATAGCCATACCATCTCGACTACAAGATCATCCATTCTTATCTTCTCATGCCTCTTTGTCTTTGCAAATTAGAAATATGTATAACATATTTAGTTCAGTTAAGATACCTAGTCACAGATTGGTGCAACCTCTTAAAGAGGGAAAAGCAAGCCTCTGGCTCTAGCTGGAGTTCTAAGGATAGTATCCTCCTCTATACCAGTGATTTTATTGCTATAGACTATCTATGGTGGTTCTCAAGCACTTACCTCTGTGGCTATAATGGTAAGGAAATGTGCCACAAGTTATACAGGCTGCAGGAAAGTATTTTTTTTTAATTATTTAGGGATTTCTTGCTGTTTAGGATGATCTCTTTCAGAGCCACTTCTATTTTTTATTACTCTTTGATTGGCAAGATGAGTGTGTCAGTGTTATGAGTTTTTCAGTTTTTGCAGTAGGAAGACCTTTAATCCAGCCTTCCAGCAGGGAAATCAGTTGAAATTCCCAGTGACATGTGAGTTCTGTCTGAAGGAAGGCCTTATAGGACTGGGGCCCAATTATATTACTTGACATTTTACATAGTGGTATCAGAATGCTTGTCTAACAAATACAAGACAAAGCCTGACCGGAGACAACCTGCAACACAATAAAATAATAACACCACACGACAAGCCAATTCCTTTACTGTTAAATTGCATAGAGCAAGAATCTATGGTCCACATCTTTTGGCTGTTGGTTTTGGTTTTTTTTTTCATACTTGTCAGTTCTAGCCCAAAAGGTCCCCTTTCCTGAAGATGACCAACCAGTTCCTGTTTCCAAATGTCTCTTTCAGTTTAATTAGATTTGGCACAGGAAGCTTTTAGAGCTAGTTGTCATTTGTGCAAAATTGTATGGGTCAGACAATGCTTTTTCTACTTCTCTCAGCTTAGCATTTAAATAGGCATTAATGGTTTGAAATCTATATTTCAGGCTTACTCTTCACAGGATTCGCATCCCTGCCTAAAAGAAAAGAGGGTTGTTACTTCTCTGGTTGTTCTCAATGTTTCCTTAATTTGATTTCCCATTTTTTTCCCCCTTCAGGACAATGTTTAGCACCTATACACTTAAAAATGGGAGTTTGGGGGTGGGTTTACACAACTCTGCTCTGTTAAGCAGAGATGCTCATTATGCTCTATCCACAAAATTCTTCCATTTTTTTTCAACTTACTGCAGCAGGGATGCTAAAAATAAACTATTTAGAGAGTTATATTTTGTTATGAAGAATATGGATGTCTCTAATGGTACCCTGTCCCCTAATTGCTTTGCTGGAAGGCCTCACAAGTGGGTGCATCCATACATTTATATTCGACAACCACGTTCAGCTTCCCGCTGAGTAAGTTAGCAACATGTGAGACACTCATGGAATGAATCCTCTTCCAACTTCTTGCCAACAAGCAGCACCTATGCAAAGAAGTACCTAGGCTGTGTCTTCTGCAGGTAATTGGGAGAGGAAATAAAAAGGCGGCCAGCCACTTCCTACCAATGCCGGCATGGAGCAGCACATACAGCCCTGTGCCTGTAGTCTGGGGACAACACTTGCCGCTTCCCTAGCCCTTGGTGCTGCCTGCAAAGTGCAGGGATCGATCCCTGGCACAGGCAAAGTGGGGGCCCGCCAAGAGCCCCTGAGCCCACAACCCGCCACGGAGTGGGGTGGCACCGCAGCCGGTATCGATCCGCGCCTGAGAAATCAGCCACCGTTGTATTATATAATTATTGATGTAGCTGGAAAATGCCACGGGCGAAGTGCAGCTTGCTATTTGTTATGCTGCATTGTCTCTCTCGTCTGCGTTGGGCCTCTGTGTTTTGCCTCTTCTGTTCCCATTGCATGTTTATTTATACCGTGTGCCTTTAGCTTTCATATTTCTCCTGCGAATCCAAGTTGGGAAAACCAGCTCTAGTTTTCGTTCAGGAGAAGGAGGGGTGGACTGTGAAGGAAATGAATTCCTCTAGACACTCCTGGAGGCCCTAAGCTGAATACAAAAACCAGGGAGAAGGCGTGAGCGGGGAAAAGAGGCTTGGGAAGCAGAAGACCCTTTTTATCTCAGCGGGGCCCACAGGGACTGCCAATCTTTTGATAAAAATGTAGACTTTAGAAGCAGCAGTAATGCAGAGCCTCATCTATCATGCAGTTGGGACAAATGGGTTTAGGCCTAATTTGAAGTAACAATTAACTGAAGTCCAGCCAAACCCTCTCAAAGTCCTTTAGGATCGTATGCACTTGATTCCTATGCATTCCCAGGAAGGGGTGAGGACAGGCCATCACAGGCTTCAGCCCACGGTGCAGGAAAACACTCTCCAACAGCCCAGGAGTGAGGAGAGCTGGGCGATGCTGCATCAGCCCCAGAGAGGTGTCTCGCACTGAGCCTTGCTAATGAACTTCCCTTGATGAAACCACAAAGAGACAGGTTGAAGGATGAGTCTAAGGCGTCCTGACAAAGGTGGAAATAGGAAAGTGGAAACTAAAAGGGGTTGGCAGAGCTGGGGAACATTCAGCTGAGGAGATAACCAGGCAAGAAGAAGGGGGAAGAAGCAGAGCTGGTGTGAGGAATCTGCAGCTGGCGTCATCTGTGTAGGTGAGCATAGAGGTATTTTTTGTGGAAGGTTGCCAGGGGAGCAGTGAAGGGTCAGATTTTTTGAGGCAGACAAGAGGTATCTGAAGGCAAAGCCCATGGTGTACCACAGTGTTTGTGTGAGACCCTCACATCAGCCCCTCTGTGCCTGGTGCTAACACATGCCCAAACTCACTCACTTCCACTGGAGCAGAGAGTTATTAGCTAAAATGTAAAGATAAAATATTACGATGTGCAGGATTAAGTAATTGCACAGACTCCAGGCATCTGCAGGGCACAGTCTGGTACTAGTCAAGAGAAGACAGGCTGGCTGAGGATGTTGGGATAATGGGGCTTTTTCGCTAGGAAGGTCTGATTAATTTCCAGAATGTGCAATGAGTTACCAGTGTGTGAGTATGGGACTGCCCTCTCCTGGAGGAAATGTGCTCTGCTCTCTTCTTCTGCTTTTGCCATTGATGAAAAAATTTGTAATTTTATATACAGATTAGTTTTAGTACCTTATAGATAAGGTATAGATTGGATCAGTGGTCTCTTTCATATCATGCAGGAGTGCTCTTGACCCACTGTGCCATATGCCATGATTGTTGTGTGGCTGATAGCTGTGGGATGGCAGCTATGGATAGTAGTATTGGTGCTGTACCTCAAAATGTCTGAACTCTGGGAACAGGTCAGTGCTGGGATAGGAAGGTTTCCTGCTGTGAAAGCAACTGTGTAGGAGCCGCTTCTTGGTGTTCCATGGGTCTGAGATTCAGCAGTGCCCCTTGGCTACCCAGTGGCAAAGCTTAAGCATTCCGAAGGCTGTACTGGGGCTAAGTGCAAACTCTATTTAGCTCAAAATCGGCAGGCTGGTGTCAAGGAGGGCCTAAGCTTAATTTCACAACCAGAGGTGGTTGGTGAAGAAAGGCAGAGGGACAGGGCCTTTCCTGGAACTGTTCAAAAAGCACATAGATGCACTTAGGGATATGGCCTAGTGGTGGAACTTCATTAGGTTAATGGTTGGACTTGATGATCTTAGAGGCCTTTCTCAACTTCAATGATTCTAAGACTTTATAGCATTCATGCTCTGCAGGGTGCAGTTGCTGAAGCTGCCTGGGTCTACAGACTTCTGCTAACACCATTCTGCCTCCAAAGGCACCACAGCTGTTGTCTTGGGAGAGTCAGAATAGCCAGAAATCCCTCTTTGGTGCCAGTGGGTGCCCTCTGAGCACAGGGAAGAACTTAGTTTATTCCCCAACCTGCAGCCACCATTGGGGTGATATTTTAAATCAGTGCTTTTATTGCTGTTCAGAGAGGGCCTATTTCTACTTGACATAGCGCCGCAGTGCTGCTCCAGCTCCAGGATAAAACACGGTGCCACCCCACACCTCGGAGCAGCCGTGCTGCTGTAGGGAGGCAGCAAGTAATCAGCAGAGATTCACTGAGGGCTGCGATGCTGTAAAATAGCCTCTCGGCACAAGATACAGGGAGGCGCTTACCGAGGCGACAGGGAAACTATACATTTCTTTTTTCCAATCCATTAATCAAAGTGCCTGCAGTTCCCGTTCCGGTGAGGCAGATGAGACTCTAATAAATATTGAGCAGCAAAACTTGATCCGTATCCAGGCTCTCCGAGCATTTTCATAAATAGGAAGTTGCAAAACAATAAAATAAACCCGTCTGCTTCGTAGCCACTTCTCGGTGAGCGCTTGTTTGTGGCTGCAGGGCTGCGCAGCTGCCAAGGCTGGCCTAGCTCTGGCTGGGGATGAGGGACGGGATAGCTGAGACTGGCTCTCAGGGAAGAGGGAGGTTTACCTCCTCCCTCTGCTATCGATGGATCATGTGCGACCTGCAGCTGGATTATTCCCTGACGCTGCAGCTGTGGCAAGCTGTTTTCTCAATGTCCCCTTTGTACCGGCTTGATCTTATTACTGGTGATGGCCTTGGAGTCGATACAGAGTTGGTTTCACGTCTCAACAGAAAGAAAGCGGAGGAAGCCCTTTGCCAGGCCTGATGCTGCAGTCCTTATTTGCTGAGTAGCTCCATTGATTTATGCAGGACTTTTCAGATAGAGAAGCGTGCTGTGTTATATTGCTTTTTTTCTGGTAACTCTTTCAGCCAATGTAACTTTCATTTTTTTTTTTTTTTCAGCTGTTTCTTAGCCTGGTTTCATACAGAAACATAGCTTCTATGAGCATAGTGTCTTTGTCTTTCAAACACCTGTAATTACTGAATATCTTGACTGATTTCAGCTAAATTGAAATCTCAAAGATATTTTACTCCTTGTAGTTTTCACGAAGACAGGAGGAAAATGACCTTATTAGCTCTGCAGTTGCATGAACTCAGCTGTATGCACGGACAACAGAGACCCTATCCAGAAGAAATGTTAGCAATGTGGAAGTAGTAGGAAAAGCCTCACACAGACTTTTTTCCCCTCAAAAATTCCCTAAAAACAAAAACATATTCCCCTACCCAAAAAAAAAAGAAGAATCTACCCTAAATAACTCCACACACAACACTTACCACCCCTCTGAAAAACTGGTGTTTCTGATTCCAATGCTTATAGAAGAAATTGCTAGAACTGTTGGACTGCACTTCTTGCCAAGGTACTGTTTACCCCATTGGGCTGATCCACGAGAGCATGTGCTGTTCGTTGCCTCTTTGACCTTGCTGTTCAGAGAAAAGGGAAGAAAGTCCTGTAATGTCTGTGTCCAAAGGTACACTGATGTGTACTGGGGAGGGAAGGCCGGGAGCAATGGGGAGGAGAATGCTCCTTTGAAAACCCACCAACGTTTCTGAAACCTTAGGGTTTGATGGGTTACTATTATCTCACTCTCCCTATAAATAAGTAAGCAAGGTCTTGTTAAGGCAAGGGAGTTTGGGCTCAAATATTACAGGCAGATGATGATGCTGGAACTGCTTGTGCTTATATTTACCATATTTAATTTTTTTCTTTTTCCGAAATAGTGCAAGATGATGCTTAGTCAACTTTTTTATAAAGTGCTTTGAGATCCCAGGTCTAGGAATACAAAATAATATTGTTGTTATGCTGCTCTATTAATAATATTAGTGGTTATAGTGCTTCCTTTTCCTTTTTAAAAAACATTTTTAAATACTTTTTTTTGGAGCAGAGTCAATGTAACAGGTGGGGTTTGTGCTCTCCTGCACCGGTTAAAATTTCATTTTTTCCTATTTTGCTTGCTCTTAGTGCAGGCATGTGACTGGGGAGATACAGAGTAAGAGGCTTTGGGAGATTTTTTTTGGTTTTTTTTGTCATCCTGCAATGTTTTTTTCAGTATGATCAGAAGGAACAGTTTGGGCAAATCTCTGAGAAAATCCTAGCCTTATAGACTCACTAGCATGTAGACAGCTAACACTAATGCAGGTAATTAAAGACTTGCTTTGGCAGTGTCATGAAAGTTTTAGGACTTTTTCCTGAACTGTTTGAAGTTCACCTATATTAATATAGAACTTTGACCCTTGCTAACTCAGTTTGAGATCCAAAAAGATTTATGTGACTCATTTCTTCAGGCCTCTTGACTGTCACTGCTGTCAGTGGAATTAAGTGCCTGCCAACATTCATGTCCCTCGTTCTAGATGCATTCCTGTTCTGCAGAGGGTTTGGTGTGAGGGAGGATAAATGCATGTGGTAATTCTGGGACCTGGGTTGAATGGAGCTCTTGGTTCTTTCTGCTTTTGCGTGTGCGAGAGAATACTCCAGTGTTTGCTGAAGAGCCACAGTCCCATTTGCTTTTGGGTAGCCTACAGCAATGTACACAATTGAGGATTTTCTCTAGCACAGGCTACATTTTCATACACTGTGCATTTGTAATAAGCGTGTGTTGTTTGTTTAAGGACTTAAAGCCTATGCCAAATTTCTCTTTCCTTGGCTTTAAATATGTGGCCCAAGGGTAGTTTTATCCCAGCGCTCCAAAAATAGGAGCATGTTTGTACTCCCAGTGACCAAAGTCTTGAACTAGAGCCGAGCTGCATCTTCAGCTCCTGTTATGTCACACCAAGTACAGCCAGAGGTAGGGATGCCCAGGTGCTTTAAGCCATTTGCCATTTGCTTGGATTTTGCTGTGTCAAGAACTGGACTGTGATTAGAGTAGTCATAGTGTCTATAAAGCAAATTGCTTCCATTTTGGCCAATAGTCTTGCCCTAGTAGTGATGTAGAGAAGTAAAGAAAATAATTTGCTCTGGGGACTTCAATAGTGAGAAAATACTCAGCAGGTAGAAGGAAGGCTTTCATAGTCTTCCTTGCTTTAGCCTGTCCCAGAGGGATGTTTCTTTCTGGCATGAAATGGAGAACAATGCTGCACATAGAAACTTCAGCAGTCTTGAGAGCTGGAGCTTGATTACCCACTGTAGACTCTGCCTGGACAGGGCAACCCAGGGCTCTCCCACAGTCAGCATGAGCTGTGGATTGCTCTCTGCAGGGAAAATGAGGGCAATATCCCCTCTGGGGTCCTGCACTTCAGAGGACTTGTGGCCTTAGAATTTGTTCTAGAAGATGGAGGAGCAATCTCAGTTGCTTCTCTCAGCACTCCAGGTTTCCCTCAGTGGTGTCCTGTCCAAGTATTGACTGGGGTGAACATTGCTTATCTCGGGAAATCAATGGGATGACAGCCCAAGGTACTGCAGTAAGAAGACAAGCAAGGAGATGTGTATCTACCTCTGACTTTTTTCCACCTCAATAAATATGTTTCCCTGATCCAATGGCATTGTAACAATAGGCAGTAATTACTGTGGCTGCATCCATCTCCTTTGATTTAATCAGACAGATATTATGTGTTAAGTATCAATTGATTATTAAAAGTATATCTGCTTATGCTTCCAAATCCACATAATGACGCATAAACAGTTATTTACTGCACAGCTATTAGAACTCAGCGGCTCGACTTGCTTTTTACAATCAGTATTTATTTAACATGCAATGACCATCCTGTTCCATTAAAACTAAATGTGTCAACCCTGTTTTGGGCATTTAATTTTAAAGCTTTTCTTACTATAATATCAAGTGATTACAAAAAGCCATTGTCTTAGCAGGCATTTTGAAGCTATGCAAACATATTTCAGAAGAGTCACATTTTGATAACCTGCCACGATGTTACTCTGGGTCAGCATAGACAAACTACTATGGCGCCTCTAGTAAAGTAGAACTTTCTGTTAATGTGTTTGAGTTTTAAAATCCCTATATGACCTTGTGTTCTCTGAGAACACTCACTCTAACTTGTGTCCAAATTGCTTGGAATGTTTGGTATTGAGGGTTCCTTAACCAAGCAGAGTCCAGCTTTCCTATTTGGGC
Organism: Vireo altiloquus; assembly: GCA_013396875.1. Lineage (NCBI taxonomy): Eukaryota > Metazoa > Chordata > Aves > Passeriformes > Vireonidae > Vireo > Vireo altiloquus. The sequence goes on along the minus strand of VZRF01005649.1, from coordinate 103,859 downwards.
AAAGCAGATCTGCTCTTTACAACAGGTCTCAGGATGTTTAATGCCATAGGTAGATTCCTAAGAGGGGCAGTTTTTATGATATCCCACTAGCCTGAGGAAAAACTAGACTACTTTAAGAAAACAGGGAGAAGTTCGCCATTAAACTGTCTCTTCTTGTCTTCCTTCCTTCCTTTCTCACTGCAGGCTTGGGAGCTCCAGCAAATGTCTTCTCAGTAACTCCCTTGCTGTTAGGGTCGCTGCTGGGGCAGAAGACCCTATAGAGGCTGAGAACTTCTCCATAATACTGTAGTGTAATTATAAGTTTTGCCAAATGTGGTGGTGATTGACTGGGCATAGGTGTTGTGTTGTGCAGCTCTGATGGTTGGTGAGCATGGCTGGTTGTGAAGCAACTCGGGTATTTCCCCATTCAGCTCCTGAAGGTCCCCTCCCTCAGCTTTCCTTTCTCCCAGGCTTGGAGCAGCTCAGGATGTGTTTACTTTTCTTGCCAGAAGATGGTTGAAGGCTCAATGGTAGGGCATGTGTTCCATCTGCCTGCCCTTTCTAAAGTCTGCAGAGCTTTCTTGCAATTCCCTTACGCTTCAAAGCAAATAAATAAATATTTGCAGAGTTATTAAAGATTTATTGAAAACGCCATATATTTAAACCATCTTGTGGAAAAAATAGATGGCTGAATATTTATTATTTACATGTTAGGCATCCTCTACATATTTATTTATTCCTCCTTAATCCAATCCATGTTTTATAAATATTGCAAAAGACCCGTCAATAATAGAACAGGTTTCCATTAATCCAGAGGAATAATTAGAAAACATTTAGGATAATATTGCGCTGTACAAATATTGCATGAGCCTGTGAAGAGAGAAGTTTGGAACAGCCACTGTCACTGATGCAGCTGGGGCATATGCCAGCACCCCTGTCAGGTGGGGCCTGGCAAGCACCTTGGCTTTCTGCTGTGGGTTATCCTACCTCCTCTGATCACTCTTGCCTTGCAAAGAGGTCCTTGGAATGAAAAGCCTGCTTCTCTAGGGAGAGACTGCAGTATTTAATCTTTCTTTTGTGAAACAAGGCAGTCTCCAGCGTGGGATCAGTCTGGGATTGGGCTCAGCATGGCAGGGACAGGGCAGTTATGCAACTGCTCTTGCAGGTTTCCCAAAGCCCCTGCCCCATGCTGACAGATCTGCTGCTCAGTGTTAAATTTTGCCCAGGCACATGTAATAATCTTTACCAGTACAATATTGTGAGCAGGTGATCAATTTGTGTTTCCAAAAATGCTAACAAGCTTCTAGCTGTACTAATATTTCAAGACCTCCAGGAACCATCACCCATAGCTGCTCATTCCTTTCTCTTTTCCTACCATGGTCTCAGTTCAGGGATTTCTGCTTCCAGTTATTATGCTTGGAATCATACTTATTTAAATATTAAAAAAAAAAAAAAATTGTAGTTTCCTTCCTTTGTTCCTTCCCTAGTCCTTTTAAAAGTATGCTCACAAAGCAAAATTAGTAGCCTCATTCTCTATGCTGTACTCATTAAAGCTTTGACCTTCTTAATGCTAAACTTTGACTGGAGGGGACTCTCCTGGCTTCTTCACTGTCCTGTAGCACACAGTCTTTAATGTCAGAAGTGCAGAAATATTTGAATCCAAGTCTCACCTAGTCCAACTGCATGTGTCTGACACTTCGAAAGGAGATTTTAGGTGTGTGAAAGATGCTCACACCTCCACTTGAGATCATGCACCTAGCTGATGAGAGAACCTAATCCTTAGCAAAGATCAAGCTATGAAGCAAATGAGTTTTGTGGGAGCTGGTAATTGATTATTACAGGAATGATGGTTTGGTTTCTTAAGTGACTAAACCTGTGTTTGGCTAGATTTAAACAATCACTCAGGGAAAGAGTGACAGCCAGTATAGCTGTAAGATCATGAAGGGCAGGAGAGTATCACTCTGCATGTGCCTTGGCATTGTGCGAGATCACCTCAGCTATTTCGGGAGCAGAATAACCGTGTGGGAAGATGTCCTGTCAGATTACTTAGCTGCCTGGAGAAGCAGAGCATGGTAGCTTGATCAGCAATGCTGTACTACTGTGTCCACAATTTTTCTAGGACTTAAGTTAAATCATTCTGCATGGCACAGAAATCTTTGCTGTCCAGAGCCTAGGGCCAAACAGATCTTGCCTTTAGACAATGCAGACTATAAATCCTAATGAACCTAGTTTGAGCTCCAGCTCTTATAAGAAATGAGGCTTAGCATTATGTTCCTTAGCCTACAGCAGACAAGCAGCAAAGTGCTTTGATACTTTCAGTGGTTCTGTGCAAGGTGTAATTTGATTGTTGTTTGGCAGGGGGCAGAGGGTTGTTTGATTCATTGTTGGTTTGGGGTTTTTTTGAACTTAGTTGACTGATGCAAATGAAGACAGACCCAAAGATTAAGGCTGAAGGAATTGACTGTAACATTTGGCTAGCATAAGCAGCCAGGCTGTCTTTTGCCTGAGGAAACATAGAGGCAGAGAGCATATAGACTTTTTGTAAAACCCCAATAGGAATAGGACTTAGGAACACCTTATTCCCAAGGCACTCTTAAACTTGTTATTTCACCTCTCTGTTACCCCCACAGCGGTTTTTCCAGCCTTCTTGTTGTTTGCAGCCTTGAAAAGAATACAAAATCTAAACTTCAGTCATGATTTGCTATATGTTATCTCATGATTCCCATTGAAGCCCGGGCTGGGCTATTTTAGGCATTCTAGCTAAACAAAGAAGGAGCTAAGGCATAGTTATTTGACTGATATCACATGTGATATCTCCAGCAGAACTAACGGCTGAACCTCAGCCTCTCTTAAGTATCTCCTGAGTTGCCAGGCAGAACTCTATCTTCCCTTGCTGTTTCATTTCAGATTTAGTAGACTGACAATACTAAATGTCTGCCTCCCTCCAAAACGCGTCTGCCGAAATGAATAGTCAGAGAAGAGAGAATCAGGTGTACATCCTTGCCCAAGCTTTCAAATCCCTGTTTACCATTTACCAATTACTTTTTGAGCTGCTTTTGCCTGGTTGGCTTGGGAAGTATCATCCAGCTGTCTTGTGTTTTCATGTCATCTCGTCTGGTAAGGTGCAGTCCCAGTTGGCCAGCCCATGGTCTTTCTTATGGTTTTCCCTGAGCATTTGTTATGGCAGATCAGATTGCTGAAACAGGAGCCATTAAAGGGATTGAAGGAGAATCCCAAAGAGTTGGAAGGTTTGCCACAATAAGCTTAAAAACAACAATGAACTTTTCTGAAAGGAACGACAGGAAGTTCTGAGCTTGTACACAGGGAGTACGTTAGGACTTAGCCAGGCTTAAGTGGGATGGAAGACAAACTGTGCTTACAGCAGCAGATGAGCAGGGTTTGGAATACAGAATGGGAGAGTTTGATCTGAAGCTGGTGATGGAAAACGTATCAAGCATATAAAACAGCAGTGGACAAATGAGGACAACCGCCACAAAAGGACCGTAGAGAGATGGAATGAGAAAATATGTGACTTCCTCCAGGGACAAAAAGCCGAAATACAATTGCCAGTTTGGAAATAGTAAAGACGGTGGACCAGTATCATAATTCTACAAGGTGCTTAGTGCTCCAATAAAACTCTCAAAAAAGCTTTTCCACTGAATGTCATCAGTCTTATGGATAGCAGGAGGACTACTCCATTAGGTGAGGACATGGCTGAACAGCATAGTCTCTTACTGAGCTGAAAGCCCTTGGGTCCCATTCTCAAACTGGCACAGTAAGAATAGGAAGAGCAGCAGAGCAGGCTGTCTTATTCCAGGAAACCGTGTCAATCCATCAGCCAGGGCATGTAAAAACTGTACTGACAATGGATACTTTTAGAACATCTATCTCATCTTTTAAGCCTAGTCCCACAGAAACCTCTTCATCTTTACTGTTCCTCTCCTCTTGCCATGTTGAAACAGGCTGCCTTCTAGCACCCAGTGGTGTTTGTGAGATGATTGAGTTGGATGTATCATGAGAGGTGCTGAAGGACAGCAGGGCAGCAGTGGAAGGATAAGAAAGAAGGTATTTTTTTATTTAATTTTTATAGGAATAGCTTGCAGCTGTCTAATGTCTTTCCATGAGCTCTGCATATGGAGAAAATAGTAATTTTGCCAGTAGGAATGTGATAATGAAAAAATAAAATTTTTCCCCTTTCTGTATAAAATCTGTCTGTAAAAGAAGGGAGGGCAAATCAGTTAAAGAGGGCCCCTGCCATCTTCCTAGCATGCTGCAGGGCCAAGCAATAAAGTAGGAGAAACTCTGCATAGAAAATGCATCCCAGTGTGAAGCAGAGGAGACTCTGTGGGCAGAGGTACATTGGCATTAGAAGCTGGAGAGAACACACATTGGCATATTCAATGCGTTGGCTTTTTTGGCAAACGGCTGAGCTTGGATTAATAAAATGTTCAGATAAAAATCAGGGTTTTATTAAAGTGTGCTCACACAGCGGCAGCACCCGGCCGGGCTCCTGGAACGTGAGCTGGAAGCCTGCCAGCTGTGCGCTGGAATGCTGCTTATCATGCCTGATAAGGAGGTCCTGCTGTGCCAGAGTGCGAAGGGGAGCACGAGTGGACAAGAGGAGGGGAAACCAGCAGCAGTCTGCCTGCTTCTTGCCCCAAGCCTTGTTCTGAGCTCACTGGCCCGTAAGGGTTTGCCCCTTATATAAATCCAGTGCACGTTGGAGGAAAAGCACACAGAGGCTTCCAGGAGAGCAAACAAGGCCAATTGCTCGGGCGGCAGCTCCCCTCTCCTTCCTCTGCTCCCCCCCGCTCGCCATTCCACAGCTTGCTTGCTCCCTGCTGTATTTGAAACAAGACTTGGTCTTTACTTTCCCTCTTCTGTGTCTGTTCACTCAGTTTCAGATCTCAAAGCTAATTAAAAGGGGCATGGACGGGGCTTACATTTTTTTCTTCAGTAGAGAGCTGTTGGCAGAGTTTCTGAGCTGCCAGAAATGGGGACTGTGAACAGAAAGTTGGTACCAGCTAGGGAGTGAGAAGCCAAAAACTACCCTAGCTCGTCTGAGCAGGGAAATGAATAAAACACAGCTCTCGAGCCCTTCAACAGATAACGCACAGGCCTGCAAGCGCAGTGTGTGCCACAGTCTTCCTTACACACTTTTCTTAGACTTTGCGTTGAACTGAACTCTCTCAGCCTGTTCCTACTGCTTTGTATTCCAAGAATGTGCACATGATCCTTGTCTTCTCCACCATATTGCACTCTCTCATACCCTATGTGTGGAAATGTGGCAAAATCAGCGTTCTCAGAATATCAGGCTCCTCCAATTTCCTAGCAAAAATGGCTCTTAAGCCAATGTTGGAGAATAGCTGAATAAAGGAAATGTTCTGCTTGCTGCATTATCAGCTTACCTCTGTGGATTGCATTTGTCCAGTCCTGTGACTTGTCAGGTCAGCCGCTAAGCGGTGACACTTTATTGTTCAGGCAAGGGAGGAGAAAGCTATTGTTGGGTTAATTCATGCATTCAGGAAAATTGTAGATGATAGACATGATATCGGCATGGACATGCTACTCTGCAATAATTTTTCTGGCCAGCTTCCAGCATTTATTCTCAATGTGGTGTAGAGAAGTACAGTAGCCTTCAGACATCTTACTTAGACCATTCTCCTTGGTATATAGTTTTTTCCATTTTTAAGAATGCATTGCTGTTCCTCCTTTGTTTGCCTTTAAACTTAAGGCCTGTTGTGTCCCTGATTTCAAAGAGCTTACACTAATATGCTTAGACTTAGTATGAATTAAAAGAGCTGCCACCTTTGTTGAAGGCCTCTAGCATGGCATAGTGTCCACCTGGCACTAATTAACATTTCCCGACTACGTCCCCATCCTAGTACCACATCTCCTGAGACACCTGCACTGGATTATCAGCAAATCTTCTTCTGGTTCACTGATTCAAGGACCACAGCAAGGGGTAGGGCACGGGAAAGACTGGAAAGCAGCACAAGCTTTGCCTCATCACAGAAACTGCTTTTATGCTTATCTCTGTAACTTCAGTGAAGGCTGCACTCTCTGGCATAAATGGTGCTGGCATTGTTCCCCTTTTATTTTGCACCACTGTAAAATTCCAGGTGAATTGCTGGTCTTTTCTACTCCATCCTCTAGCATTCATGTTGTGTGTGTGCGTGCAGGGGGAGGCTGTTAACATGCTTGGGATTACTGTGTATCCACACCACTGCTCAAAGACTCTCCTCAAAGCTGGGCAACTTTCCAGCACCTCATCTGCCTGCCTGCTGCATCACTGCATCTCACCCCTCACCTCCCACTCTCTCCCCTCCACTGCCCGCCCCCTAAATGCGTTTGTGCTGACGGGCCCATCTTTCCTCATCCACAGACAGGAGATGTGATTAGAGGGAATCTAATTTGTTTGGAGTGCTCTGGCGACGGAAGGAAATTATTCTGCAGCAATATTTGCAAATGCATTCATCATGGAGTCCCGGCAATCCGTCACCACAAGCTGATGACTTTGTGATCTTCATGAAGGTCTGATTAAAACTGCTCTCTAATGATCAGCCCAACTTCCCGTCCTGCTCTTTCTCTTATGCACCAAGACAAAAGGAATAAGGATGGATGTCAGCCATGTGCTATCTATCCTTTCTTCCCCTGAGTCCAGGGGGTCAGACCTCGTGTGATAACACTGAACTGCTACCACAGTCTCAGGTCCCACAGTTTTCTGTTTTCCTCCATATTTAACAGCTTTGTAAAGAATTGGCTTCTATTGTGTTCATTATAATTGAGTCTTCCACCTTATCCAGAGTGAGGAGCAGTTTTTCATAAGCACTGGAGCTCTCTCTGCACCAGAAGCTCAATCTTAGATACTTTTTCAACTTGACTGCTCTACAAAATAATGTGTACAGATCCTTCCCAACACCAGATCTTGGTCCCAATCAAGAAATGCAAGGGATGGGGGCAGGGGATCAGGATCCAGTGGAAAGTATCAACTACTTAGGTGGGGCCTGAGCAGTGTAGCAGGCCCTCCCTGGCAGCACCGTCCTGAATATTGTGCGGCCTCAGGGCTTCTATCTTATCCTATAATCCTCCACAACAGCTACAGACCTCCTTAGCCAGCTGCATTTTGGATGAGAGTTACACAACATGAGAAGATGGGATGTATCAAAAAGAGAGGCTCAAGGCCAGCCAGAGGAGAGACTTGACAAAGTCATCTGATGTCTGCAAGGGTTGAGGGCATGCCTCTGGTAGGCCCCACCTTCACAGCCAAAATTGAGAGTAGGTATGTCTCGTTTTATGTTGTCTGTGGCGTTTGTTTCATTTTAACTGAACTAAAGAGGCCGCCAAATGAGGTGAAATCATGGAAATGGCAGCCCAAACAAAGCAGGTAAATAAACCAGGCCAGGGTCGAGCTAAAGAACTGTTAACTGTGTTTCTGAGCAGCATATGTAACATGTATAAAGCCTGGACTTCCTTTCATGGTTGTCTATGGCTTGAAAAAATTGGCTATCTAGTTACCTCTCAGACTTCTAATTTTGATCCTGTGAGTGTATTACAGATGCTCTACAGTAGCCTTGCATAATAACTTTTCTATCAAGCCCATTGTTTGACGAAAAAGTATCCATTCCTAGGTGTTGCTGTGGGTCCCATGCAGCAGTGGGACTATACCTGAGCCTCTGTTGGCTTCAATCCAGATTATTGTGTTGGAGCCCCTGTCCTTCTCTCTGTCTGCTAGCCTCTGCTTCAGCAGTAGCTGATCTGGGTTCATTAGATCTGTTCCAAAATTACTTGTAATGATGTGCCCTTCCTCAGATTTGCAAAGCACAACTTTATGCCATTTTGTGATCTGCTTCCCTTTTCCTCTTGTGCATGCCCTCTGGCTTGGGAGGTTTGGGTGACATTTACTTACTCCACTCTCTTCTGCCATGACTTCAGCTATGATTGCCTTCATCCGTCTGGCTCGTGATGGTGACTCAGACTCTCTATTGTACCGATCCGTACTAGTGTGCAGTTAGTGTAGCTGTGCACTAATAGGTTCTGCTGCCAGACTAATCCATTGTCATCCATGCCATGCCTTTCTCACTGCTGCATCTTGCACAAACCCTGCAAAGTTTTCTTTGAAGGCTGACATCTCTGCTTCACTGCTGCACGCTGCTAAACCAGTTCAGTGTGGTTTAGTCCAACCCCTAAACATAATTCTCTACTAACAGATTACCTTATGATGTATTTCTTTTGTCAAGGCCCTAAGAGGAAAATTGCAGCCCACCACAGAAAAAAGCATGGATGTCATCTTGCTTAGACAGCTTTTTCCCCTTTGCTTGGAGGTGGGGAGGTCACTCAGAGAGGCCACATTATTGTGCTTGTGCTGAGGACTTTTGTCCTATTTGGATTTCCTCGGCTCTTCAGCGGTATAATGCAGCTATGGTGCCCCTGCTTGGTCAGACTGCTACTCACACATACAGACCTGGAGCCTGGCTAGCTCAGAGTCCCCAGTACTGGGGAACAGTTGAGTATAAATATGAGCAAAAGCCTGGTTATTATGACCCGGGGTAACAGAGTTTATCAGTGTTGTGTAAACACCATGGAGGTGTGATGATCTGTGTATTCTTTAACAGCAGGGTGCTTGTGTGTGTGCAGGCATGGGAGATAACTGTGAAGACCTGTGGATTGTTAGTGACCCCACGTGCCTTGGAGAACATGGATTCTGTGCAAGAGCAGCACATTTCCCTGCACTGGGGAGCCTTTATGGCTCTGGTACAGTTCCTGTTCACATCTAGCCTTGAAAACATGTCATGTTTCTTGACTCCTCTTGAAGTGATGGTGTGTGAGGTTGGGAGATGGCTCTGAAGCACAAAGGAGGGAGGCAGGAGGAGGACCAGCTAAGGAGAGTTCTTCATGTGGCTTGGGTGCATAAGGAAGCGGAATCTGGCTTTGTCACTGCAGCAGAGCTGAGTTTAAAATTTGTCTGAAGTGTTTCAGCTCTGCCTGGTATCACTTCTACCCTCAAAAACATAGTGCTTGTTGAGAACAGTTGTTTGCTCAAGACATTACTGCAACTCAATGTCTAACCCATCATTTGTTCAAAATGCTCCAACACTTCTCTCTGCCTTAGCTGGGCAGTTGAGGGTTTAGGGTTATTTTGGGTTTTTTTTGTTTTTTTTTTTTTTAACACCTGTAGCAGACTCCAAGCAGCTTGATTCCTCAGTTCTTGGGGAAGGTGCTAGGAGTTACTTCATGCTCCTTCACCTTCCTCAGGGTAAAAAATATTTCACATCAACAGTAGCAAGAGTTACATCCTCGTCTTGCTTTGAAGAAGGAGCATAAGGACAGAATGTGCTTATCCTGTAGTCGGTGTTCTCTCACTTCTGTGTCTCGTTTTCCCCACACCCACAGAATTGTGCTTCCTTTAGGCACAAAGGTCTGGATTCTGAATTAGTTTTCATGCACAACTTTCCCAATGCTGAATGGAGCTGCCTTGTATGTCAGCTGGGCTCTTTACTGCAGGTTGGAAGATCACGCTGGCAAACGGGAACTCGATGCTAAACCAGAGAGGGAGGGTTAGGCACTGCACTAAACCAGGTGGCCAGGAGGTGCTCTAACCTCTCCTTTTGCTAATATGGTTGTCAGGGTGAATAGACGTGAGGTTAAAAAAGCAAGTGCCTCTATGTGTGTAGATCTGAAATGGATGCAGTAGCAGCAGCATCTCCACCAGTAATCTCCTCTATAATACTTACTGGCTTCTCCCTATTGCAGATGTGAGCTCAGCACTGCAGGTGCCACTTTTGAAGTTGAAAGCTCTGCTGGTTTTTTAAAGACAAAAATGAAGGTGCAACATAAATAGCAATCAGAAAAGACGCCAGCTTGTTTGGACCAGTAAACAATCTTGAAGATCTGAAGGATGCTCCAGTGGGCATTTTCTAATGCTTTATATGTTACATAGGCAGTCTTGTAGCTAAGTTGTTATGCAAGACTTATCCTTGGTGAAGTTCCTCTAGCAGATGTATTCTTTCTTGATTTGCTATGTGTTGCTTCCACATGCCTTCCAGGGAAAGGGAACTAAGGACTGACTAATCAGTTTTTCTCAGTGGAAATGGAGAGAGTGCTGTTGAGTGGTGGATCTGCAATCAGGGTTTTGGAAATGTCTTTCTAGAGACAGCACTTCATGAACCAAGATTGAGTATAAGAAAAAAACCAGAAAAGCTTGACCAGGACTATTCTAGGTAAGGTGTGAAGCCAAAGTAATGAAGTGAGCAATGTGTAGAAGCAGGGAGAAGCATATGTATCTAAAGTCAAAATTAAATAGTCTAGCAATAATTCTGCAAACCCGTTTCACACCCACTCAATCCCTTGCTGGCAAATATTTCTAGCCACATTGCCATCACTGTGTGGATTAAATATAAAGAAGGATTGTGCAGCAGAGTAAAGTTTGCTAAGAGGTTTGGAAGTTCTACATTTCCCTAAGTTCTGGCGCCAAAGTAAAATGCATTAAGTTGGGCTGTGGATCTTTGCTCTTGACCAAACAGGACTTTTATCTCTCATATTCAGAGTGACACTGGGGCACTGGATTGCAGAACAAAACTTGATAGCCAAGTTCTCAGGCTGAAGAAGGCAGGATAAAGATGCACTCAGTCAACAGGGTCTCTCACTGTGCCCTAAACATTTAATTTATTTATGGAAATACAATTTTCTAGAGAGCTCTAAGGACTATCGAAGCCACATGTGTTTGACTACAAACTCTGGGAGAAGCTTTGTTGTCAGCCACCAACAAAAGGTTGCTGCCCAACTTGTCTGCAGCTACTGACACTCCAGTAATTTTTTTACTCTCCCTCGTATTTGGATGTACACTGTGGTAGAAGTGAAGTGTGCTCAGAGGGAGTGGGTCCCACCCTTGTCAGCTGGAGAGAGATTCCAGCCTCTCTTTAGATCCTTGAGATCTGAAGAGGGGTTTTCCCAGGACCCTTCCTGCAGCCCATGTCTGCCCAATTAACTGCCAAGGCAGAGAAATGAATTTGCATAGGTGGAACTTATGTGCAGAAAGTGTTCCTGCAGGGAAAAAAGAAACGTAGAAATGTTGAAAATGAACTTTTCCGGGAAGTAGAACAACATCAGATCTGTAAGGGGGGCAAAAAAAGGGTTTTCCAAGGGGGAATATGAAACAAATAGTTTAAAAATCAATGTTTTGATTGAAAATATTCCATTTCTGTTTCTCAGCTAAAAAAAAAAAAAGAGGAGAAAGAAAATGATAGCTGGAGTGGAAATGTCACTTTGTCACATTTGCTTTTATTCCATTCCCAAAAAAAAAAAAAAAAAAAAAAAAAATATGACACTTTAAGCAAAACAGAGGAAAAAATTGTCACTTTGAATCTGTTCCAGACTTCAGTGGGAAAGCTGACAGCTTTTTGATAGAAAAGACTATCTCAAAAGAATTTTCAGCTGAAATTCTGTGAACAAAAATGTTGAGTTTTTTCCCAGAGAGTTTCTGGAAAAAAGGAGGCACTGCAGCTTGGGAATTGGGTGTTGTATAGGGACTGCTCTGAGGTGCTTTAATAAGACATTCTGCTGCAAATGATCTTTTCTTCCACTCTCACATGAAAAAAAAAGATGGAGTGCACCATCGTACTCTTACTACAATACTCTACATTTCTACATAGGTAGGAATGAGCTGAAGCAAAAGTGAAGAGAGCTTAATGTGCTTTTCCCACGTTAAGGAAAGCTCAGGAGTTTACTTCAAGAGTATATTTATAGCTCCTGCTAAAACACTGTCCAAGTTTACCCTTGGAAAGCACCATTTCCTTGATACTATAATTTTGTGAAAAGGGCTTGGGGAAATGCTCAGTTTCAGGTAAGCTGGAGTATTTTGTTTTGACTTGCATTTCACAGAACTGCTGATGTGCTGGCTGGGAGGGGCCACTGGAGGTCACAAAGTTTGGCCTCCTCTTCAAATACACCTGCTGCCCATGATAGATCAGGTCACTATGGCTTTATCCAGGTGAGCCTTGAAAAGGTCGCAGGTCCTGCAATTACTTGGAGTACCTGCTGCAGCCACCCTGGTACAGAAATTTTTCCATATGTCCAGTCTAAATTCCTGCATTTCAAACAAAAAGTCTGTGTAGTAGCAGCAGAAACTCTCTGTTCTTATCAAAGCAAGAGACTTCAGCCACAGTGAAGAAAAGGATTCTCACACTTCCTAAACAAAATGAGTTTTTCCCAATATCTTTATTTCATGGGAAAGCTTCTCATCTGAGCATGTTTTTTTCCTGGGAAAAAAAAAAAAAAAAAAAAGAACTTGTGGCATTTTTCCTAAAGAGAAAGAAAGGTTTTGACAAGTCCTGACAGTGTGATGATTTTAGGCATAAGCACAATGGTACATGCTGATCAGAAGCTGAAGGCAGACAAATTTGTACTAAAGATGAGGCAGAAGTTAAAAAGGACAATACCAGCTGGTCTGACTGGGTTTATGGTAGACAGTGCTTCAGCTGGAGACTTTTAGGCAAAACTGGATACCTTTCTGAGAGATGATGTAATGCAAACAACTTTCTCTGCAAAGTGCTGAAACTGCTGAGTGAGTTGTTTTCCAGTCCATGTTATCCTGGAAGTTGTATTAGCCCAAATGACCCCTTCTGGCTTTAGATGTGTTTCCTGTAGCAATATCAAAAGGCATTAAGTGGTGATGGGGACGCTATAAGCACATACAGCAGTCCCTGCCCCCAAGGGTCAGCAATTTGGGACTGAAAAACAGCTAATTTCAGACCTGCTCCTTTCTGTCAAGGCCTGTGAAAGAAAAGGATGGAGTTGAGGGGTTGCTGGAGAGAAAAAGGTATGTTTGAAGGTGTGGTAAAGGCAGGGAGGCACAGTGCTGCACGTATCCCAGGGAACAGGGGAAGGAGACAGGAGGGGACCAAAGAGGGGAGGGAGTGAGGGGAGTGGTTGGGGATTCTTCAGAGTCCATATGGGGAGTGATGTTTATCAACACAAACACCAAACACATGGCTGTGTTGTCCCTCTGACTTCTTTAGTTTAGTTGTGGGGTTTGGGATTTTTTTCTCCTGCTTACCTCACTCCTTTCCCTTTTCCCCTTTTTTCTTCCAGCTTTTATTTTTCTGCCAGAAAGCTCCAAAAGCCCAAGGTGGTTTAGTGCTAGCTTAAGTGCCTTTGATTTGTTGTCTGAAGGCAGGTTTGTGAGGGCCAGGGCTGTTTCCTTTGCTGTGGCTATTTGCTTCCAATGAACAAGTTCAGCAGCCTGTGGATGTTTCTTTTCTATTCTGCATATTTGGTGTGTGTCTTTGCCCTTACAAGATGAGAGAGAAGCAAAAAGAGATCCTGGGAAAGTGGACAAAGAGCAAGTAAGAAAGGAAGAGGGATCAGCTGAGAGACGTGGAGGGACAGGTGTGAGAAGGGTTGTTGGTAATGTGTTTGCTCAGTTCAGTAGCATTCAGTTGCATTCTCAGCGACCTTGCAGGTGTCTCATCTGGGGTATAGGAGCCAGACTCCGACCGTGGAGGAAGCAGGATGAAACCTTAACCTGGGACTTGGGAGCTGGAGTTTGAGCTTCCTGCTTTTCCACAGATCTTTTTGTTTTATCTTAAATGAATTCTTTTATTTTGCTATGCTTTCATCCTTGCTCTGGCAATGAAAATACTAGACTAGAAGGGCATTTCAGGATACAAAGTGTTATTGTATTGCTGTGGGGCTGAGCTCTGTGGGTCCTCTTATCTTCAGATATCAATCCTGGTGTCTTTGGAGTGAGATGGCCACCAGATGGAACTTGAGATCCTGAGATTTGAGGAATTAAAAGTACTTTCACCAAAATGGAGGAAATGTATGACCCAGAGGTGAGCTATGCCTGGACAAAGCCTCAAAACAAACTTAATACTTGTGCTACCAAGCAAAGAGAGACAAAATGATGCACACTTGGGCTGGATGTGGGCACAGATATTTTCCTGAGAACCTACTAGTTTTTCAGCAGCTCCTATTACAAAGCTTTTTCTTCCTTCAAAATCCTTTCTGCAACTGCTTCCAGATCCTGTCCTGCTTCAAAGTCCAGCCTGCTGGAGAAGAATGAAACACAAGGTTCCCACTTGGCCCATCCTGAACACAGAATCCATTTCTGAAGTAAACTTTCTGTGGTTTCCTCTTCTCTTCCATGGAAAAGCAAGTGTCAGAGCAGGTTAGCTGATAAGGATTCTGATATCTGCCACCAGGAAATAGGTCACAAGCTTCAGAATTACTTTATTTGCAATGAGAGGATTCTCTGTAACCAAAATTAGTCCAAAACATTTGTTACCAGGCATGAAAATCAAGTGGTAATGTTTTTTTTTTTTTCCAGGAACTGAGGACATAATAAACCTAACAGTCCTCTGTTTCTCCTGCCCGTTCATTTGCTCTCTCTGTGGTTCAAGCCTGTATTGTATTTATTCAGCCTTCAAGGATTGCAAGTATTCATGGTGAAATTGCACAAGCCATGCTGTTACATTATACAACAAGCACTTAGACTGCTATTTCAGGGGTATCCAACCTCCTCTGCTGCAGCTTGTATTAGGTTTATAAGGTACACCCACCAGTGTGTGCCCAGCATAATCTAAATTAGACAAATGGGCTGACATATTTCCCCAGGTCATATTGTTTGGCTTTGGCAGGGGTAGAAGATTATTTTTATTGTTCGCCCACAAACAGAAGCTGTTATATGTAAGCCAGTATATAATTGTCTTTTAAGACACATGTGTGGGTGCATGTGAGGACTTGTACATGTCGGGCATTAAGCCTGTAGGTTGGATGCCCTGCTTATATGAGCAGGGCTTGTTGGTTGGCAGGAATGGTACAACTCCATCAGAGATGGACACATCACCAGGGAGCTCAATGGTGAAATTTTAATGATGATTTCAATGGTGTTACCCAGGGCCAGCTGGGTATCTTCTTGTTACACCTACCACACGATGGCTAAAGCTGGATATTTTTGCTAAAATAGTCTGTCTCAGTACTGCCCTAACACTGGAGCTCCTGACGGTGAGACTTCAGAATCTTGATAATAAAACAATAAGCCCCCTCAGTGCCATACTGGCAAGCTGAAAGCTTTGCCTCTAGTGGAGAAATATGATTATTTTTCAAGGAGGGATTTAGAAAGAGTACACTATAGCTGCTTGTAAAATGACCTTTCTCACAGTGTCAGGATGGAAGGTAATGCATCTTCCACTTCTTCCTGGGTCACAGATGAGTCATCTAACTTTAAACATTAGGAGAAAGGCCAGCTTGAAGTCTGTGTTGACATTTATAGCCAAACTCAACCAGAGCGAAACCATTTTCCTTGACTCACAACATCCAGTAATGTTAAAAGCTACTGTGAGGACGATGAAGGACCAGGAGCCTCTGTCTCATCCTTGGGTAAAGATGTGTGTGTTATGTTTCCTACCCAGCATCTTATTTTACTCCTTGCAGAGCAGGAAAAAAACCTGCTTACCAATTTTCTTACTGCAGATGAGGCCTAAGGGACAAAGCGTTGTTTGGAAAGGCTGTTCTCTGTAGAAGCTGTATCGATTCTTGGGGCAGAGGGAAGGGAAGAGACAAAGCTATTCCCTCTGAGAGTAAAATGACAATTGCCATTGAGAAATTCGGCAAATCTTGTCAGAAGTCTGAATGCAGGGGGTCAATTCAACCCTTTTTTGTCTTCACTGAGCCCTTGTGCATTGTATAAGCTCTCAGCCTAGTCTGCCATGTGAGAAAAGCCCCTTCCTGGGCTGGGACAATGGGACCTAGCACACCTGGTACAGAGAGTACTTCATCCTGTCAGGAGTGAGAGGTCTGCAGAGAAATTAGAGGATGCACAAAACTCAGGGAAGGACAAGGGATGCTGTGTCTGCCTCCAGAATGGGCGTGCAATGTGGGAGAGGCCCCAAGACAGTGCTTTTATTTCCCACTTCCCAAGCGCTCCCTTCTGCGTGCAGCTGCGAGATCTATTCCCCTGTCAGGTAAAGCCAAGCAGCCATTGATTGGCAGCCAGATGGAGCAATGAAGGTGGATCAATGTGAATTGGATTTTTTTAACTTTAAATAAAATTTGTATCGGCATGAAGTTAATTAATAGAGAGCTGTCAGAGGGCTCCTTGGCACATCAGTGTATTAGGAGGCAATGATACCCTTCGGGGAGGTGGTGGGAGGAGGCTGAAGGAAAAGGGATTCTGCTAGCAGCAAGCTGAAACTAAAAGACCAGGCCAGTCTTTCTCTTAGTCCTGTTTAAACAATATTTTCATCCTTTCTTCCTACCTTTGAGATTGCTTTGTCTTTACTGATGCACCTTCCCATTTTTTGGCCTGTTGTTCCTGTTGCTTGCCATCTGAAATCCCTTCCTCATGGAAATGTCACTGTACTGATTTCTTGTGTCAGCACAGCTGCTTCTGGGTTTGGTACTCCACTCACACCCTCTTTCATTCGGAGAAGTGATGAGAATCCAGTCAGCAGCGGCAAGGCACGGAAGAGCAAGGCTGTAGGTGTATTGGCTGTGAGGTATCTTGTGTGTCCTTCAGCCCCAGGCTTGCCAGTGCATGCAGTCTAAAATAAGTCTCAGAAAAGAATATCTCTGCTCTAGCAGCCTTAGGAGGGAATGGGGCAGGTGATGGGGTATGGATCACCTTTCAAAGAGAAACAGCACATCAGTCTCACAGGCTCCTCTGTAGCCAGCTGGAGGTAGACTTCAGTGTGTGCAGGGACATGGCACATCAGCCTCACAGGCTCCTCTGTAGCCAGCTGGAGGTAGACTTCAGTGTGTGCAGGGACATGGGAATAACCCCAGCATCTCCTGACAAAGCTCTGTAAGGGCTCGAGGTGTGTGTATGTGCAGGCATTTCCCATGACCCTCCGAAGGATGGTGCATTAAAGGGCCTGGTTCTGCTTCACTTTTAATTAAACTTGCCCAAAGAACAGTGAGATTGGACCTTCTCTGTGAGGCAGGTGGTGGTTGGGAGGCCTGGGGTTACAGGCCAGCCTGGTTCCCACGGGGCTGGTTCATTGCATCAATGATCAATGTCTCTTCGATGCTGCCTCTGACTCTGAGCAGGGAGATGACGGAAAGATAGAGAATGGAAACCAGATGCAGTTTCCATGGCAACGCCCAAAAAAATGGGAGAGTGACTGGGGGTGGGGAGAATGTTTAAAAAAAAAAAAAAGGAAGAAGAAGAGGAGCCTCACAGAGATTTAGGTTTCACACATCAGTGAATGAGCTTTGACTCTGGCTTGCCCAGTGCAGGACGATGCTGCTTTATTCACTCTGTTCCTTCTCCTGCACGAGGAGCAGTATGCAGGAGACTCCCTCAGAGCCCGTTCCAGCTTTGGCACCTCTCTTTAGCCAGCAGAGACAGGACCGGGGCACCAGAACCCTTCAGGGCCTGCACATCCCAGGCAGGATGAGCAGGGTGAGACCTCCCGGTTACCCCAGTCCCTGTCTCTTCCAATGAAGAGTGTGTCAGGAAATGAAGTGGGAGAAGCAGCTGGGGGACATGTCAGAGCTGCTCCAAGCCTGGCTGCTTGCTGAGGTGGGCAGACCAGGGCTTACGGCATGTTGGCAGGCACAGGAGAGCTGCCAGCTGCTCCGGCAGACTGCGGAGGAGCCGAGGGGAGCTGTACTCCCGGCCTTTCCCAGAAGGAGGCGCAGGAAAAATGGTGAAACGGAGCCGGCTTTGTGAAAGGCTTTCATCCCCTCGGAAATTCTCCTTTCTGTCATTTCCATGCATGCCCACTTATCCCATTATCTGTGTCAGGAGGAAAACAGAATCATCAGCAGTCGTGATTTGTATCTCTTAAGATTTTCTTCTCCATGCTTTAGCGAAATCCCCTCTTAACCACTTCTTGTCCTTGCCTTCATAGGTTAAAGCATTTCAGATCATGGTTTTTCTTGTATTCCCTCCTTACTTTAGAGTTCAATCCTGTTGCTGCTCTTACAACTGCTTTTCTTAGGCTCCCAGATATGACCTAACATAGAGTCCAATAATACGGTATACTCAGACCTGGATCAATAAAGCTTTTAGGCACCTAACTCCTCATTTTGGTGCTTTACTCCTTCACATCTTCCCTGTGGAGCTGTAAAATTCCCATTTTACAGAGTGGCACACTCAAGTAGGAGTTTGCTGATGCTAGCAGAGGAAACTGTGAAAGAGCTGCAAATATCATTCAGCAGCTACTACGTCTGTTTTGAAAACCTTAAACTGTCTCCCCATGTGTCATGAGTTACTAATCATAAATACATAGGGATTTTGCAGGACTTTCCTGTTATCCCATAGTTGTAGCTGTGATCCCTGTTGCTGGAGCTCACTCTTTCCTGAAGAACACCTGCTGAAGCAGGACCTGCTGAGGAGAGTGACATCCTGCATCCAGTGGTTACTTCAAATACAAAATCTAGACCACACTGCTCTCACGTTTTGGAGGTCTTCAAAGCTAAGTCAGGGTTTACAGCTCAGCCATGGTCTATACTGGCTGCTGCTGCTGATGCCAGATGTCTGCTCTGACATTGGGGGTTTGGGCCAGCTGCCTGCTCCGACTCTTTCATCCTCTGAAAGGGTTGGGTTGTAGCATCCATTGCAGCATCACGCGTGTGGTGGGTGGCCTGAGCCATACCAAATCTGTAAAGATAGGGCAGGAAGGCTGGGCTCTTCAATTCATGGTGTTGCTGTGAGCTGCTTGCTTTGAAAGGTGCAAGTTAAGAATAGACAGGTATAAATAAAGTGTACTAAGTGATTACTGAATATGAATGTATTTGCAAAGATCGGATCAAAATCCAAAGTGCCAGTAAGGTCTCTAGGTCTTCTCCTACTGGAAGCAGGCTTTGCTTATAAGACTGCTGCACTTGAGAACCACAGCGAAGCACCAGCTTAGCATTTATTCTCAATAAACAATACCTTGGTAATGGAGTTTTCCTTTCCTTCTTTTATTTTGCAAAAACCCTTACCTCATGTTTAGAAGAGACGAGGTCTTATCGCTTCTTACTTTTGTGTTTCTGGTGTTACCTGTGGCAGAAGTGGTTTTACTCGAAGTTGTGCTGCCTACGCAGAAAAGGGCTGCCCCTCTGGCTGGAGGTGTAGTTTGTTCGATGGTGTTACCGTGCAATTATGCATTTCTTTTCTAATGAGATCGTTAGGAGTGCAGTGCTTGTCGCTGATTAGAAGTTCCTAGAATAGAACTTGCTATTTTCTTCTAATTACATTATATAACAGTGTAATTCACAAGGATAGTAGTTAAGACAAAGTATATGGATTTAGGAGATTGGTTTCTGGTTCTGTTGTGACTTTTTTTTTTTTTTTTAAAGACACTACCGCAACCTTTTTGTATGACATTTGGGTAAGTCGCTTAATATTCTCTGCAGCTGAGATCCTCAAAAAGTAAATAGACACGTAGATCATTAAGTATCTAATTATCTTAGAGGATATGGACTTCTGTTCCCTAGATGCCAAATGGGGGGATAACTTCAGAGATGCATGTAAAGCCCTTTCGGATACCACAGTAAATATTAGAAAAGCCAGTAAATAGTAGTGTGTGTATTATAAATCTATTTTACTGAAACTCAGCCTGTTGCCATAATGTTGGTTGTTCATGGAAATTAAGTTTGATATAGTTTAGAAAGAGAGATCTAAGTCACAATCAAGTCATAAGCATGTGGAGTGTAAGGGATGCAAAGACTGCGTAAAATGGGGTGAAGGTTTGCACCTTTTATTTGCTGTAGCTGGAAACAATGTTTCCTGTCAGAGCCTATACATTTGAAGAATGTGGACCGTTATCATAGTTTTCTAAAGATGCAGATAGGATATGGGGGAAGTAGACTGTGAAAGACCTGAAATATGAAACAAGTAGTTAAAAAAAAAAAAAAGGAAAATAGAAGAGAAACAACGTGAGCTAGGAAGCACTGATTTTATATATATATACATATGAAAAAAAAATTGGTGCTCTACTTTGTTCATGTATTTTTACACATATATAAAAAGAACACTGGAAAACCTTCTGATACTAGCTGAGGTATTTGTTACAATGGAAAATGTGCCCAGTTGGTATGATAACATCAAGGTCGTTTGTTAATTATGTGGCTTTATCAAAAATCTTGTTGAAAGTACTGACTTTCCAATGACATCCAGCTTAACTTGTATCCTCCTTAAGAAGAAATCATAGCAGACTGTCTAAGGCCTTTGGACAAAACTGTATTGCTTATTTAGGATGTAATACTTTTTCAAGCAGAGCTGCTTTAACCTTGAACCAGAAGACAGCCAGTAGAATTTACCTTCACCTGCTCCAAGAAGTAAACAATAAGATTAGAACCAATAATAATAGTAGAAACAATACACAAGTGATTGGGGGTATAGGGCTCCAAAGGACCTTTCTGGGTCATCAGATCCAGTCTTCTGGTATTACTGGCAGTCATGTCATAAACCTTTTCGTAAGCCTTGAGGACACAGGGAAACATTGGCATGCTCTTATAATAATCAACACTCTCTGTTCTGAAGGGTTTAACACCTAAACCCCCCCGTTGTAAAGAGACTGATGTCACCAAGAGAGGCCTAGGGGACAGAGAGTATAGAGGTGATGATAAGTAGGTCTGCTTAGCTGTGGCAGTTGTGAGATATGGAGCAAGTTACATGCTGGCAGCACTATTCCTAACTTTATTGTGTCTCAGATGGCAGATTTCTGAGTAAAGGTTTTTGCAAATGAAATAGAAGGACAGTGCGGTGGTGATGTGATCCAAGGACTTGTATGGATAGACAGAACTGGTGAAAAACATCTTGGCTTGGTAATATATCATGCATTGTTTTTCCAGAGCAAAATTATGAAACCAAAGTTGCATCTTACCTCTTAATTTCCAGACCCTTTCTGGTGTAGAACATTAGGACATTGAATTATAGTTGAACATTCCTAGGATGTTTTCTTGCCTACTAGCTGTCCACTGTGGCTTCTTAGCCACCTCAGATGCCAGCTAACAACTTACTGTACTTAGTCCTGCTTTTGCTGTGGCTTTGCCTCAGTATGAGTGGATCAGACCCATCATGTGTGTCTGCAGTCTACAGACTGGATTGTGTCCCAGGATGGATGTCTGCAGACCCTTGCTGGATACATCCTATGGAAGAATTTAGTCCAGAGTGCCTTGATTTCTCTCGCTTGAAGCCCTGACCCTCAGAACTCTATTGTTGTGCTGTACTTTTCATTTTGCAAAATAGTTATTCCTTACTGATGAGCTTTCTTCTTCTTGACTGGCCTGACCTACACCACCTTCCCTTCAAAGGGTGTTAAATAATTAAATAAATGCCAGGCAACACTTCTACCCAACTATTGTTCTTAAGCACTAAATCACTTGCACATTAATTGAAACTTCCTCTTCCTTCTCTTTCTTCTCTTTTCCCTCCAACCCCCAACAAGGTATTTGCCTTAATTTGCTTTCATGGGTCTTTTTTCTCTGCCTTTTCTTTCACTTCAGGCATTCTCAGAGGGCACCTAAAGTTCTTTGGCTATGCAGTTTTGAAATGTGCAATTTGGCAGCAGCATGAGCCTAGGATTGAATTAAATTAACTCGAGGCACTCTGAATTTTTTTTATTAAATTACTTCTTTCAAAGTTACTACAGAACATTCCACTTATTAATTTTTTTTTATTATTAAATGAAAGGAAGAAAGGGGAAAAAAAAAGACATAAAACTCAGGAAAAGTCTGAAGTCAGGACTTGTTTAGTTTTTAGGGTTTTACTCTTGCAGACTTCTCTGTGGCTTTATAACAAGCTTCTTCATTTAGAAAGCCTCACAGATCTCCTTCACTTTTGGCATGTATTTAATAGCACACTCGTTTAATATTTGTCAGAATAGCCAAAGCTTATTAGAGCATCACTATCATCTGTTAAGAATCCTTCAAATTTGCATGCTTTATTGTCATGGAAAGTACATATTCCAGTCAGGCAGGCATTTACATTGTCAAAGAACTCAGAGACACTGTGAGACAAGACAGACCACAGCAAGAGTCTAGTATTTCGTGCTAGTTGTCAAAACACAAAGAATTCCTAAAAAGGACTAAAGAGGCAAATCATAAGTGTTGGGGAAGAGAGTTTTGGTCATGATGATGATGACAGTCAGTCTGCTATTGAAACCCGTATCAATTGTCAACGCTCGAGTGGTGGTGATGGTGGAGAAAGCTGATAATTATTTATTGTGTTCTCTCTCTCTCATTCTGCCGCCCTTCTTTCAGGTATTTCCTCATAGCCATTTTGGAAGCCAATCTCTGTGCCATTAGCTTTCCGATTAAAAAGTTCTCATCAGCGTGATTTGCTATTCTTCCATGTGCCCCATATCCTTTCTGTTGAAGTCAACCAAAACCTGAAGTAAATAAATATGAGTTGCCAGAAATGGATTTAGATTTTTGTATCTCTAATCCTATTTGTTTGTATCAATACCTGGTATGGTTTCTCACCAAGAAATGCCATTTTCTGTAGGAGTTATTAGATTGGAGAGAAAAAGAAAGTAACAAATTTACCCATTTCAGCTCCTGTTTTCCCTGAAAGGAGAAGGACATCTCTGTGTGTATGAGAGAGAGACAAAGGAGACTGACTGGCGAGAAAACACGTTCCTGGTTTGTTTACTATAATTGATGAGGAACAGTTTGACCTGGAGAATCAATCTTGTGTCTTACTCCTGATAACTCCAAAGGACAGGAAAAATCAGAAATAAGCCACTGAAGCAGATGGAGGGAGGAACAAACAAGGGGCAAGAGCAGGAGAGGAACAAGCATGCAGATTGTTCCAGCTCACCACATTTCTAGAAAGATACAGCAGTGCAAAACTGGATTTCCTAGAACATAATTTGACAATCGACTATCGGACTTTACCTGAAGCTTATTTCAGAAACCAAATGGGTTTCATTAACCAGAACTTGTGTTTTCTTTTTCCTTTCAAATTTTCCACTTTATACTTGAGTATGAGGAAGTGGTAAATGTTTTAGTTGTGTTGGCTTTTTGTTGTGTATTTCTTCCAATACAAATACATTGATGAGGGTATTATTTTGCTGTATCTTTCCCTTTTTATCAGCCCAATATTTTCAGAACTGTCTGCCTAGCTATGAAGGTTTCTATAGGGAAGAGAACAACATGGTGAGAGACCTACAGATGGTGGAAAAACCAATATAATCTTGGTATAGAGGACAGCTCTTGTCCTGAGGATAGCCAATCCCCCACAGAACTTTATAACCATCAGTAAAAGCTTCAGATGTATTTCCCTACTGTGCTAAGTGTGGACAGTGTGAATGCTGTGCCCAAACGTGGCACCACAGCGTGCTGGAACAGAAAGCACACTGCACCTGTCCAGTAGCCATCGGGGGATTCCAGTGCCTAGCCCCAGTTTTGGAGAGACAGGCATGCAGGAAGTTATGCTGAGGACAAAATGGGGACTGTTTGGAGAAAAGATATAAGGTGTTTTGTGAAGTAATGGTCACCCTTTAAGTTCTCCAACATATAATGCCTAAGTCATCTCTTCTTTGTGGTATCATCCTGATAACAACCATCCCAAATTGTTCCTGTTCTGTATGATGTCACAAACACCCACAACACCCTGTTGTGTTATATACTTGCATGTGTACACACATCTTCTGCAAAATTTGATCCTGAGATCTTCATCAGCTGAGAAGGGACAGAGCTGCCACTGTATCATATTGCATTATCCCCCTGTGGATTACATGTGCCTCGTGTAAGAAACACTCCTGTATGACTTTTTCAGGTGAAGTATTAATTTTTGCCTTGCTGTGTCCACAGGTTCAAACAGACTGCAAAATGTGCAGTGGCTGCATCCCTAATGGAGTCTCTGTTAGATCAGGAGGCAGAGTTAGTTTCTTCAAATGAAGTGAAATAGATTTGGGTTGGGACAAAGATTGATTGAGTTGGGGAAGTTGAGAAACGCCAGTGGAATATATTTACAAAGGTTTCCAGGAAACAGTAAAGAACAAAACAAAATCTACTTGAAGTAATATTTTGGAATGAGTCCTAGGAAAGGCAGGCTTGTGGGCAGAGTGCAGGGGAAGCAGTCAAAGATTTATAATGAAACATACATTCGTTCCGTGTTGAGATTTTTTTACTTTGTCGCTTCAGTATCCCTTCTGGAACATGCTGTGCAGGAATATGCTGTTGCTTTCTGCTAATTAAAACATCTGGCACTAGTTTAAGGAACTCTGGCCTTTAAAATAGCGGGAAGCAGGGTAATGCATTTAATCTTGAATAGCTTGATTTGTTATCTGGTTTGAGCGCAGGAGCCTCGGCCCAGATTACTTGCTGTCTGCATTGATTTGAAAAAAGAGATGGGTAAAAATGTTTCACATGTAAAGAGCTAATCAGGGACAGTGTACTGAAATCCTGATCTTGGGTGAAAAACAGAAGAAAATGGAACATTTTTTCAAATCCCTTTGCTATTCAGTGGAGTTGAGGTTTTATTTATTCTTGTTAATTTAAGCAACCTTCAGGCTGGTCGATAGAGAGAATGGGTTACCTTCAAAAGCAGGGTGCTGTAGGAAGTGGAGTGCGTGTTTCCTCTGGATCGATGTTGAATTAATAATCCAGCATAGTGCAAGAGGGTGCTGTAGCAGTGCTTTAAGCACAGTTCTTTCCAGTGAGAAATAAAGCCAGGTGGGGGGCGGTTCTTAGTGAGTCAGTCCTGAACTTCTGCACCACCTTAATAATAAGCTGGGTCTGGAGCAAAGCCTTCTCCCGAGGAGGTGTGTTGTGGTGAGTGTCAGCTGAGGAACTGAAGGGGCATTTATCTCCATAGTGGCAGCATTTGACTCTTTGTGGTTTCCACAAATCTCCTTTAAAGGCATTGATCGCTCCTGTCGGCAGGATTAGTGGAAGCGGTCATGCAGAACATGTTTGTAAAAATGTTTTTTAAAAATTCTTCTTGAATGTACCAAATCTTGTAAGGGATCTAACTATGCTGGGGAAAGGGAAAGGTCAGCTTTAAAGAACAAGTGATGGCTTTCTCTTTAGCCACTTTACCAGAGCAGAGTTCTGATTTTTATTAAAGGAGGGACTTGCATCAGGGACTGCATCCAGGCATGTTCTGTGTAAAGCAAACAAGCTTTGCCCATCTAGACAAGTCTTCCAGTGCCCCTCATCTCCCCTGCAGCCCTCCTGCTATTTCAATTCAGAGCTCCCCAGACACAGCTCTGTCAATGCCCCCAGCTTTTGAACAGCATCACTCCTCCTGCCTCTTCTCTATTCCAGTGCTGGTGTCAAACCCCACCTCAAGTCTGACCTTTTGAGCTTCAAAGCAGGAGGTAGATTTAGTTGAAAACTTAAAATGTTTCCTGCATTGTGCCTGTATGTGTGTTACAGAATCCAGCAGGAAAACAGACCTTTTGCCTGGATGGCTAGAGCTAAGTAAAGTTGACCTTAATACAGAACTGTGCCAGATATCCCAAATTTAGTTCAATAGGGATGCTCCCAGAGTGCCCTATAAGACTGGCTTCCAGTACTGAGGGGAAAGCTCTGCTCAGATTATAATGGACCGGCAGAGCATTAAATTAAAACACATAATGCCACGTGATATCAAAAGATCTGGCTCCAAATGGGTTGCTCTTTCCACGTGGAAGAGTGACGTTCTGGTCTTAAGTCCTACAAGTGAAAAAGAAGAAAAAAAAACAACAACAAATCAAAAAGGCAAAACCTAACCAAAAAAACCACAGCAAACCAAAACCCCAAACACCTCCATCAAAACTGCTAACAAGGGGACTGTTGCTAATGCAGATTTGCTTATAACTAGTTTACAGACCCATCCGGAATACACACTGTGTTTTTACACCCTGGCCATCAATGCGTATGCAGGTTTACAGGAAGTAGCACGGAGAAGTGGTGATGGTTTAGTGCAGAGTACTTCCACGTCCTCATGTTCTTCCTGTAGGGGAAATGCCAATAGGTGGCAGTGATAAACCTCACTCCCCCTTCCTGCAAATGGTGTCTGTAAAGGCAGGGACAGGGACGAAGATATTAGATAAGGGAAAAGGGTGGTGCAGACAGGTGCTGTGATGGGAGATTAATTATCTGCCTTCAGTGTCACAAGACATGTTAGTTAGAGCAGAGACCCCGTGGGCCATGGAGAGATGTTTGCTTTTTGCAAGCTGCATCCCTTGTAAATAGCAGTGCTGGCTCCAACCGCTGCCCTGCATAACACCAGGATAATTCTGTTTGTCATTTTCAGACAGTCCTCCTCTGCCTTGTCCTTTGGGCTGCTAAAAAGTTGTGATGTGTCTGGGCCCACTGGGGAAATGGCTGTTGCAAGGTTGTGAGGGCAGCAGATGCGCTGGAAGAATCAGGGCAACAAGATGGTGGGAGTGCTGGAAACAGGACACATGCAGCTCCTTGGGATGGTCCGCCACGGTCCCTCTGTGTCACGTGTGTGCCTTTCTCCTCTCTCCTTGCCCTTTTCCTCTGCAAAATGAATGCTCATTACTCACTACTTTGAAGATCAATGGAGTTCAAATCCTTGTGGGCATATTGTAGTTTTCACATGCTGGGTCCCAGCAGGGTCAACTGGCCCAGCTTAAGCACCGTGCTGCTGGATAAAGACTTCTTACCATAGCTGAGTTAGGTCCTTTACAGCTGAGCTGAGTGTGTCTCCACTCCATGTAACACTGATCTTTGTGTGGCAGAGTTGTTGCTACCAGAAACAGTTTCTCTCCCCACTGTGAGAAGTGGGGAGAGAAATCAGATTTCCACTGGTTTCTCCTGCCTTTTTTGGCCAAGCACTGTGGAAGCTCTCAAATGGGTGCTTCCAAGGACCCAGACCCTTTCTGTTCCAAGGAATGCACCATGGTTTTATCTTTCTACAGCGGTTTTTTCATGTTTTTTGTTGTGTGTCAAGTGCAGGATAGCCCTTCCAGGAATACCTGAAGCTCCAGTTGCTGAGCTATTGTGGAATATAATGTGTTCTTCTAGTTGATGTGGTAGACTTTGGCTAAAACAGCATGTGTGTGTAGGGTTGTTTATTGAGTCCTAATCTTTGCATAGCTATGGAGTGGACTTTATTTTTTTCTGTGGATGGATCTGCCCCAGCTCCTGTGAGTTCTTGCAGGGTGGATCTCCCGTTTGTGTCAGTTTGCATTGGCTTCAGTCTGGTGGAACTGGATCAGCTATCCTTGCACTCAGTGCTCATAGTGATTTAAATGTGCTCAATGGGGTATGGCTGAAGGCCACAAAGTTCCTTCACACAGAGACCACCACAGAGTGGTCAGATGCAAATGCTAATGATTTTAATGTGCCACCAGAATGCATGGGAATCAAACTCATAATCTAGTGGCAAAAGGTTTCATACGGTAATGTCTTTTTACCAATTACTTTTATAGCTCTATCTAAGCACTTCTCATTCTGCAACACTGTGAGGCTCATTCAAACTCCTTCTGCAAAGCCAAGTCCCAACCCTTTGATCTCACAACATAAAAAGCCCCTCAATGCAGTTCTGGTTTCTGTGAGTTGTGTCCAAGTAGGAGGTTGCACTTCTCTTTCTGAGACCAAGAGGACCGGGAACATATTCCTGCTTGCAGCAGACAGATGTTCTCACCATGCCATCCATCCTGAAAAAGGACTCCACTGTGTTCTTGTCCATCTGCTAACTCTGCAAACCCAGCCAGTGGCCTTAATCCGCCAAATAATTACTTCCCTTTTTTGGAAAATGTTCCTTCCACCTCAGACTTTTAGGCCCAACTATATTTTTCTAATGTTTTTTTAACTGCTGGTTTTGCACCCTTTCCAAGAGTCCCCTGAGAGAGCAGAAGTCCTACATCAAGAGAAAGAAAGGTTAAAGGAGGTGCAAGACTGGAATTTTACACACACACCATGCCCTCAGCCATAGGGAAAATACGGGACTGTTAGCTGGAAATCCATGAGAAATGGAAACATCCCATCATTGGCAGCAAAAATTCTGCTGAGCATCTGCATAGTAGAGCTAAAATCAAAGGTTTTCAGTAGGGCTTTCTACATCTTTCTACATCTCTCTGTATCTGCCCCATTTCCTATTGTCTCAATTTTCTATAGCTTGCCTCCCCTACTACTCTTTCCTTTTCTTCTAATCTCTCTTCTTGGTTTTTTTCATTATACCCCCACCTGCTTTTAAATAAATAAACAAATTTTTGCACTAGATATTTCAATTTTTTTCTTCTATTTCTTGCTTCCCACCTCCATTCTTCATGCAGGGTAAAAACAAAGCCTTCTATCATGAAAAGCATGGGCAAGTGGATGCACCAGAATTCTTATCAGCCCTGTGATTACCTTTTGTGCTCAAGCAGAGAGGATTCATATTAATTGGTGATGCTATGTTAGAGTCCCTTGCTCAGGTCTCTTCCTCCACAGCTTTTGTGCAAGGCTGTCGTGTGGCAGACACTGCCAGTTTTATGTCGGTATTTTCCACTGGAAAAAAGCTTAAGCTTCTGTTCCTTTCCACGGTTTGTCTGAAGACCTTACCTCAGTCACAAAGAGTGGTTTATTTCAGAAGAGTTAGTGGTCATTATATGCTAGTTAGGCAGCATGCTAGTGTGGGGGGAGTTAAGAAGCTTGAGGAACTCAGCTGAGGTCTAGGAAACATACATGTTTCCTATGTTTTTAGGGAAAGAGAGCGTGACAAACCATGATATGCTGTGCAGTCATCACTCAGAGGTGATGCTTCTGCCAGTGGAGAGGCTTGTTCAGTGCCCAGGTTCTCTGAAGACTTCACTGTGGCTTCACTCCCTCACAGCTCCTGCAGGAGCCTTTTTAAGGCACATCTCCCCTCCTTAGCATGAGGAGAGAAGCAATAGAGTGATGAAGCCAAGTTTTCCTAATGCTACAGTCCCCACCTTGTTTCCCACATGATGGTTCAGAAAAATGGGTGTTCAATACCAGCCTCCATATGAATAAAGAGAGAGATTTTAAATTTCTAGACATTCTCTGAAGCCTTCCACTTTAACCCTGAGTGTGTGATTACTTTTACAGGCATGGACACTGTATCAGCTTGGGTCAGTTAGCATCTCTGTCCTCTCTATTTTAATGACAGGTAAATTGAGGCGCAGCGTGTCTTGCTAATAGCATGTCAATCCACAAACACCATATCTAGGAACATAACTCATGTCTCCTGAGCCTTGCTTTTTAATCTGAGGCACAACCAAAACGTTATTATTGGATTAAGATCTGTGGTCTTTATATCTGATAGATTTGAGCTGAAGGACTTCTGGAGCCCAGGTTCCTCTCACATTTTTGCTCCAGAAAACAACAGTGTAATTTTATTTTCATACAGTGTACTTGATCTGGGGCTTATGTGAGAGGGGAATCAGGGAGAAAGGGAGCAGCAGTAAGAGTGGATGAGTGCAAGAAGGCAACATGAGAAAAAGGCATTGGAAAGTGAAGAAGAGGAAAGCGAAAGAAGGATGTTGGGACAAGAGGAAAAGGGAGAAAATGAGAGAAAGCAACCTGACAGAAAGGAGAGAGATTAGAGGCCAGGGTGGCAGGGGCAGGAAGAGGTCAGGAAGCAAGGAACAGCAAGATATTTAATCTCAGAGCGACTGCAGATCTTTAGCCAGGTGGCTGGTGGGATAACTGGCAGGAAGCTGGCATTTACCTGTATGCTAATTCCTCCCTTCCTGCCAGTCTGGCAGGATGAGTGCCTGCTCTCCCGGTGAGATGAGATCATTTGAAAAGCCCCCCTGGCTGCTATTATGAGGAGCGACTGAACGCAGGCTCCAGTGTTGTGGTGTGTGATAAAGTATGGTAGCTGGGAGGGGAGGGGGCTGGTGGCAGTGGGAGCACTGGAGACAGGCTGCTCATTTACTGCTGCCAAGCTCTGCTTCTGATTAATTATGGAGCAGTTGATAAATAACATTTGAGGAGATACGTAAATCAATGGGAGAGACGCGGGGAGCTGAGCAGGATGGAGGGACCGGCAGTGATTGGGCAGCTTGGCTTGGGGGATCATCGTTCTTGGCACAGGCAGTGCCACGTTTGGCAGCAGCAGCTGGCATGGGGGGCAGGCACAGGGGGTGGCCGTGAGAGGCACGGGAACAGGGAGGCAGGTGTGCTGCTCCGGCCCACGTCATGGCTTTCCAGGGATCCGTCCAAAATTCGTAGGTGGTCCCTGCTAACACCACAGGCAAAAAACTCTTTGTAGTCTCCAAGACAGTCAGCTGCCTGGTCCTCATAGAAGAAGGGGAATGCTCCCCTCACTGCTGCATAGAAAAAACATGGGGGAGCCAAGGGTTTGGCAGGGAAGGGTGCTGAGCCCTGCTGCCTTCTCTTCTTGCTCTTTCCCAGCTGCAGGTCTGTGTTTTAGTCCCTGCATGCTCTCCTTCCTCCAGATAAGTGAGAAGATCTGTTTTTCAGAAGGTATGTCTAGCTCCCTGAAAACACATTGTTCAACCACCGCACGTGAGGTTGCTCCCTTTGGCTGCCCAGTGGGTGTTTGATGTGCCTTGGGTACCTTTGGGTGGAGTTGTCCTGAGGGACTCATGGCCTGAGTTTGTCCGTGAAACCATAGAATGGTTTGGGTTGAAAGGGACCTTAAAAATCTTCTCATTTGAACCAGAAATGGACATGCCATGGACAAGAAACCTTCCACTAAACCACGTTGTAAAAGCCCAATCCAACCTGGCCTTGAACGCTTCCAGGAATAGAGCATTCATCTCACTGTTATAACCTTCACTCTGTACCTTTGGTGTCATCTGGTTTCATCCCTGCCTTTCCTCATCCTTTGCTAGTATGTTTAAATGAACTCATGCGAAAACAGAAGGAGGAATACAAACAGCTGACAGCTGTCGGTCAGTGAACGTAGCCATAGTTCAAAATGACCCTAGGACTCCATGATTCAGGCCTAATCACCTGCATGTGGTAAAAAAACATTACTTACACTGGATAGCAAACATCTGAGTTGTGTCTATACACTAATTTTTTTTTACATATTTGGGTAGAATTAAACAAATGGTTAATTAGAGATTAGAGAGGGACAGCAGTCTACTTTAGCTGCATCTCAGCTCACCCTGATTCTGAGCAAGGATGAACAGTCCTCTTAAAAAAGGACTGGAATGTGGCAAACATTGACTTGATATCAAATTGTGGTGTCTACCAAGTTCTACATCTGAGGTGCAAGGAATTAGTCAGCTGATGGTCTAATACTAAAATGTGGTCCATAACTTAGTTCAGGCCTTTTGCTTCAAGCAGGGGAGGAGCACTGAAAGGTTGGTGAGACGAAACAGCATCTTGGTAATGTGGCCATGAAAAAGAGTCCTGCAAATTTCTTCTGCACTCCCTTAGCAGCCGAGGCTCCTGGCCAGAGCTCTGCATAGGAGTGTATGTTTGTGCCTGTATATGTAAAAAGTGGGTTCATCCAATGAAATCCCAGAATAAATGAAATGTGGAATGATTCTGGAGTGCACCACAGTGTAACAGCAGAGTCTCGTGGCATTGGTTTAACCCCAGGCATTAACCAAGCCCCAGGCGACCATTTGCTCTCTCTCCCACCAGCAGGATTGGGGAGAAAATCGGAAAGGTAAAATCTGGAAAACACGTGGGTTGAGATAAAGACAGTTTAACAGGGAAAGCAAAAGCTGAGCACACAAGCCAAGCAAAGCAAAGAATTCGTCCACCACTTCCCGTGGGCAGGCAGGTGTTCAGCCATCCCCAGGAGAGCAGGGCCCCATCACAGTAACAGTTACTTGGGAACACAAACACCCTCCCTCCAAACGTCCTCCCCTTCTTCCTCCAGCTTTATATACTGAGTATGATGTCAAAGGGAATGGAATATTCCTCTGGTCCGTTTGGGTCACCTGTCCTGGCTGTGTCTCCTTCCCATTTCCCTCCATGCCAGCATAGCAGCATGAAAAGCAGAAAAGGCCAGGTTAGCCCTGCTCAGCAGTAATAAAAACACCACTATATTATCACAATTCTGCTCTGTACAATTTCAAAACACAGCCCCATACTGACCACTGTGAAGAAAATTAACTCTCCCCCAGGCAAAACCAGGACATGGATCAAGAGACAGATGCAAAGGAAACCGAGCCCATTTTGCAGTGACTGAACCCATTTTCTCTCATCAGAAAGTGAGGCAGTATTTTGAATGGAACAGGCAGAGTAGAAGAAAACTGGCTTGAAAAGTTTATAAACATGAAAACACTGTTCCCATAGGGAAATTAATTTCTTTGTACTGTGAAAAGCAGGAGATGCTGGTGCAAAAAAAAATACACTTAGTGCTTCTGCATGTGCTCTTGATCTGCTTCAGGAAAGTGGACACAGGATGCAGAACACAGAACGTCATAAACTGTGAAGCAGCAGCTGCCTTTATTCTGGGTTTTTTATCAGCGCAGATAGTTAAGTAGTTGGATGAGCATCAAAACAAGCAGACATCTTTCAGGAAAAGCAACCACACGGGACTGCTCAGCTTTTAGATCTCCCTATCCCCTATTTTAAATTTTCTATTGATTGTACCTTTGAGCTATCCCTGGAACCCCTGAAGGCGATACTTGCTCTTTAAGTCAGAGATCCAGTGCCATTCTTGGCCCAAAGTTCAGTGCCAAACCTTTTGTAACAAAGCTACATGGTCAATTTTAGAGCTTGGCTGGAAGCTAAGTACCTGATCATGACTATCCAATGCTGCAGACCTTTCTTGCACTGTCTTTCCTTCCTTATAGTGGGGCAAATCTGAGCACACCCAAGTTTAGGGAGTGTTGCTATTGTGAATGCAACTCAAGACTGACCCTGAGACTTGGATGATCTTTGAATATTTCTAGCTTCAATACAATGGCAAAACGGGACCCCAAAAAACCCTAGAATGCCTATCTTGTTAGTATGCTGCCCCTTTAAAAAACAACTTTAAAAAACCCCCTCTGTTGCCTAGATTTACAGCAAAATACCTCAAAATTTAAATCCATCAATTAAAATGATTTTTTTGATTAGGATTGAGTAGAGTCACTAACAGCCCAACTGAGCCAGCTTCCTGCAAGTGTCCGTAAATCTAGAAATGGTTAAGAAGTATCTGACCAAGCTAGCCTGAAAAATCCAGACGAATAAAAAGGAAAAGAAATAACTCAGGTAAGGCAAAAGTCACAAGTAATTTAAATCTGTGAAGTGTGTTCTTTCCGATAATCTATTTTAAAGAGCTAATAGCACAGTGCAGAAAAAATGTTATAACAATCTAATGAGGTCCCATTAAGCTTCCCTTCCATTAAGTTCTTTTGGGTCCTATCTAGGCTAGTCAAATAGGTAATTTAAAACAAAACCTGCTTCTTTAGTCTAAACATGTGCTTGGTTAAGAAAGAGACTTGGGAGTTGATGCTGCCTGGGTTCTGTTACCTGCTCTGCCATCAAACTCTGAGGCTGAAAAAGCTCCCTCCTCTAGACCATCACTTCCCAGGTTGTAACACCCAGATAATTATTTTCACACACATCTCACTGGGTAGGGGAAAGCGTGATTCCCAGGGGAGAGCCTGGGATGCTGTGGAAATATAAGGGTGTTTTGGAGACATGTATATATATGCAAACATATATATATCTGTGTGTGTGTATTTGTCCCCCAAAACTCTATGTAGGACACAGAGCTTGTCAGCATTTGTTGCATGCTGGATATAAAGCTGTGAGGTATTTATTTGTAGCTTTCTTTCACTGGAGCAAGTGAAAGCACCAGGCCATGGGATTTTATTTATCCAGGAGCAGCTTTGACCCATGCAGGCTGTCAGTCAGGGGACACTTATGGCTGGGGGATAGTGGACAGACGGGTCTGCCTTCCCAGGAGCCTGTTTGCCTTCCACCAGTTTTAATTACCAGCCTTTGCAAAGGTTCCTCTGGGAGAAAATTAGCCATCAGTTGCAACAGCAGCAGGCAAGACACCAGTTCACTCAAGAGCTGTCAGCTAACTTTAGCCCCCATCTTGCTGAGCCATCCTTTATTTAATCAGGGTCGGAGGAGCATCCGTGCCCGGCACTCAACTCTGCAGGTGGGGAATGATTTACTGCCCTGCTATCAGAGAGCTCTTTAATCTTGTCTTTATGAACACTTAGCACCTACAAATCACCTGTTTGGCTTGAAATACATCGCCTGCTTCATGCCTTGGTGCCCTGAAGGGGAGGATGTCAAAGGTACATCTTGTTTACACGACAAGATGCTTTATGGAATGGGCCTTACTGCCTGTGTGGCAAACCCTACCCCAGCTCTCTCCTCCATCTCCCTCTTGTAGCACTTGAAGTGCATGGTTTTATCCCCTGGACACCTTCTAGAGGGTCTTCAGCCCCCTCAACCCAGCCTTTCACCTCTTCCATTCCTTTACCCAAGAAGCCAGGCAGAGTGTTTAATTTCCGCTGCGCTCCCTTAACTCTCTGGTTCAAACCATGAGTTTGAAATTTCAAATAAGGTTTTCTGGTTCAAATTGTGCTCCTCCAGATGCAAAATGAAGGTGAGAGTAGCTCAGGATCAATGTTTAACATTTCTTCAGATGCATTTTATCCTGGGGGGCTTCAAACTGCTTACTATTCAGCCATCCCACTAGGACAGTGCAGGGAGCTTTGGGGTAGAGCAGGATAACCGTGGCTGTTAGCCATGCTGTATGCCAGTTTGGGACAAGAATTAAGGAGTTTAATTGAAGTGAGACATGTAATTGAAACTGCAGGGGAAACTTTAGGATAGACAGCAATTATACAAATTAGGGCATCATGACACCGTAACTGCGCTTTAAGAAAGAAAAGACCTCTGATTTTAGAAAAGAACAATAACTGAAGAGAAAAACCCCAGGCTCTTAAATGTCTAGAGATGAGCAGCATTAGAAATCTTAAGAGGAAGGCACATCTCCAGTGGCCTGGAGCCCCTGAATACCGCAAAGGGGCAAGCTTTGTTATAAGCTCAGAGAGCAGACATCTGCTACTTGATTAGCAGAACAAATTCCTGTATGTACTTTTGCTAAAGCTCCTTTCTTCCCTGCAAGCGTGTGCTAACTGTCTGGAAAGGAAGAGCTGTCAGTCAGGCTTTCAAACAGAGACACACCATGCACGTGAGGGATGTCCGAGTCCTGGTGCAGACCTCGTGGGGCCCTAAAATGAAGGTGCAGAACTTTTCTTTGGGCTTTGGTGTCCTTTCTCCAATAAGCCACCCATTAAGCCCCCTCAACAGCCTTTGGTTACTCCACAGAGATGATAGGAGTCAGAGTCAGTGTCAGTCTGTTCCCTGACCTGCATTGCGGAAAAGATTTTAATATAGATAGTGGACAATCTCCTCAAGTTTGGGACTTTTCCCCCTACTTTTCAGAGTCAGGAATGAAGTTCCTCAAATAGAGATGATCCAGGCTTGCAGCAGAAGGTGGTAAGTACAGCCATGAGTCTTTAAGTCAGCAAGTTTTCCTCTCTCTGGCGCCCATCTCTTTCATAGTCATGAATCTTGAGGTTATTTTTAGCATGAACAGACCAAATAGAGTTGGGGGAGGAGGGAGTCAAAGTGAAGCTGACAGTATAATGTGAGCCAACATACAGGCACTCTGCATTACAAAGAGATGAAGGATGGCGTGTCATACATCAGCAGGAACAATAAAACATGATAGATTTCTTAACCTCAGCATCAATCCTAGATGAGCTTGTCCAGTTTCTCTAGAAACAGCCAGGTTGAGGTAGCCTGGAGAGTTTCTAGCTCTTTCCAGAACCAGAAGCCTGCATTTCATGGATTTGTCAGGTTCAGAAATTACCTTCACATTGTACCAAAACACTACCAGCACAAGACAAGATACTGCGAGCCAGGCTGGGATCATGGTTTCAGTTCTTTCTCTGCCACGAAAGCAACTAGAGACAATAATTTCCAGACCTGAAAGGGTTCAAAGTTAGCTGGAAGGACTCGTTTGAAGCCTAAACCTCATAATTTGTGTTTGTTTAAAAGCCCAGGGCATCTTCAAGCTTGTACTAGCCTTGGGAGAAACTGCTGACTGTTTCCAATTTCTGAAAACTATTTAAAAAGAATTCTTAAAGTGTTTGGTATTTTAGGATTAGATAGACTCGAAAGATCTCAGGCAGATTGATTGGAATAAAAC
Source organism: Vireo altiloquus (assembly GCA_013396875.1). NCBI lineage: Eukaryota > Metazoa > Chordata > Aves > Passeriformes > Vireonidae > Vireo > Vireo altiloquus. The sequence goes on along the minus strand of VZRF01005649.1, from coordinate 67,885 downwards.
AAGCTTTCAAGTGAGATTGGTTTCAACAGAAGAATAGTCCAAATTTCCTCCTTTTTTTATTTCCAAATATTAAATGCATTAATAAAAAAAAATTACTGAGGAACTGTTTAACACAGTGAGGCAGAGTATGAGTCACAGGGCATTTGGGATTGAGGGAAGCTTGAATGCTTATTGTGTTCTGGTTGCTGTCAGAGATAGGATAATGACTGGGCTGTTATGTAGTATGACCCTACACAGCAGCAGTGGCTCCATCTTTATCTAGATCTCTATTTATCTGGAGATGAATAAAAATTGTACTTGAATGTCTAGACTAACTTCAATAAAAATAACCATAATGGAGCTTAATGGATATTTTTATTGTGGAAAGCGCAATTTGTTGTCTGGATCTTTTTGAAAAATGTTCTTCCCATCAGATTCAGCAGACCTTTCAGAAAGTCTTCACAATGGAAATGCCTCTTCAATATCATTTCACCTTGTGGACAGTCAGTGTGTGCATGGCTGCCTGCTCGCTGCAAGCTTTAGTTCTGCTCTGAACACTCCATCTACAAGGTGGCAGAGGACACTTAATTCCACGCAACTCCTCCTTTCCCTCTCTCAGAGCAATTTTTCTTGTCTTTTTCCTGTTATCAGTGAGCCACTGTTCCTCTGTGGGGCATCCTCTGGTCTGGTGGTGAATGGAGCATGTGCTGGTATTTCAAGCGGTTCTTGTCAGCTGAGAACTACGAACCACTTTCCACGAGCTTTCAGAAACATAAGTACTTCCTTGTACCCTGCATAGCTGCTTCATGACTGTCTTTTTGTAACAGTTTCTTTTGGTGTGAATTAAATCATAAGTCAAGTTTGACTAAGAAAGTTCTGAAGAAAAGTAACCTGTAAGGTAGTAGAGAGGGATTTAGAGTGGCGAGAAGCTCAAGTAGTAGGAAAGGATATATGGGAAACCTTGGGAAAGGTTTCAAAAACTTTTGCAACTGGCCTATGTGTGCTCACAGTGAAGTCAAAGATAAGCCAGTGCTGTGTGCTCCTGAATATCCTACCTGTAAAACTCTGCATCCTGGGAAAGAGCATGGATTAAAAAGAGAGGATTTCAAGTGAACACCAAGGGGTCGATTACGACGACCTAGTGCTGAGAATTAAAGTGTGCTGTCAGAAGCTCACATGTCTTGGTCTTTGAACTTGATTCCATTTTTAGTGCCTCTGCACAACTGGAAAAGCCGGTTGACAAAAAAAAGTATATACAGTGATACTAAATTCTGTTTATACACTGCATTTTGCTGTAAATGGGGGAAATGTCCTCTCTTTTGCTGTCAATAAGTATGGAAAAGTGGTTGACTGCCTGTGAAAATGAGTCCTAAAAGCTAATACGCATCTCCGGCCAAAATGCTTGCTCATTGGAAAAACCACCCACAACATAATGAAATGACTTGACATTTTCTGTTTTGTTTAAAGCATCGGTTGTCCAATAAGGGGGCAGTGCAAATACCATGTGACTTAAGTAACTAATGACCTACTACATCAGATGTCATCATAAACTGATAGACTTAAAAGGATGTCAATACCTAAGACTGGTCCGGGCACGGCACTGAGTCAGCCAGCCATTTTGTGAACAGCTCAGGCCCTCGCAGAGACACTGAGCAAGGAGACAGAGACAGGGAAAAGCTGCTGTGTTTGTAAGGATTTTACTTCCTGTGATGTTTTACCTTTATCGTTAAAAAAAAAGAAAAAAAGAAAAAAAATGGATTGGCAGATTTTCTTTTGTCTATACAAAAAACCCCCCCAAAAAACCAAAAATCTAACCCAAACCCCAACCATACTAGAAGCAAGCTGTCTTTATGCATTCCATAGGCTGGTATGTGTTCAGCATAGGCTACTTGGTAAATAAATGGTTGGATGATTCTTTGAGAAATACGTTGTAATTTTAAGTAGCATAAAAAATGAGCAAAGGTCCTGCTCTGATTTTTCTGATAAAGATTTTGACTGACCACTGCACTGGGGCAGCAAAGGAATTAGACTGTCTTGCAGTTTCTTAGCTGGCTGTAGAATGTTTTCCTAAGGAAGGCAGTGGTGGCTGCGGAGTGGTCAGGAAGTCATTGTGCTGACTGGAGGAGGCACGCTGCAGATGGCAGTCAGACCAGTAACCAAGTGGGAGTAAAGCTAAGGTGGGAGCATCCTTTTCACATGCTAGAATGTAGTACTTTCTGTGTTTTCTGTTGGGAGCATGTTGGGATCTCTAGTTAGCTCAGCATCTTGCATTATCTGTGCGAGTCTATTGGCCTTCTAGTTTCCTGAGTCTGTTTTGTTTCCAAAGTACAACCCTGCATGCTTTGCAGCTCTGCTGAGAAGAGGACAAGGAGAGTACCTCATATGGAAGAGCTGAGCTTTGTTTGTCAATTCATGGACATTTTAAAAGGTACTGCAAGTTGAGTAGATCTACAACATATAAGATAATGCTTTCCATATGTTGTGATTTCCTGTCGTTCCGACCCTGACCCTTTCTGTGGTCCCCATTTTGTGATTAGCTCAGCTGTGACCAACTGCAGAAACATCTTTTGTTTTCTTCCTTGTGAGAAAGAAGCTACAGTGATTGTTTCCTTTTTTCTATAAAATTACGTCCACTTAAAATTATATGCATTCTCTTTGCTTAAAAAAGAGAAGTCCTGAGGGGACAAATCAACAGGTGCTAAGTAAATAACATGCAATCAAAACTAGTAAGTGAAGCTAAGAGCTGGCAGCAGTGGGGGAAACAGGGAATAGAAATAAAAGATGAATATAAAAAGCTGGTATTGGAGAGGGAAGTACTGTGGAAACAATGGGAAGCAGAAAAAGGCTTATTTAACTTGCTTAAATAAGCAAGTTATTTGTATTATCATTTGGGACTTCTCACCAAAAAATCTTCCCTTCTCTCCAGTATCCTTTTCCCATAATCATGCTCAGATAGTTCAAAGAGAAGGAAGAGGAGAAAGTGTGGGGGAGTCTGTAGACTTCTTCCCCTACTTAAACAACAAATGTGTCTTGCCTTTCATTTTTAGCGCACAGTGCCAGATCTTTACCTGCCCTTTGCTGGAAAAACATTCCAGAAACTCTCTCCTGAGCCTGTTGGTGGGAAGGGCAAGGTTGAGCAGGTGTCAACAGAAAGAAGGACTCCTTTGTCCTTGCTCCCAACAATATCTAATAACCACCCTATACTAAAACCCCAGCTTGCTTGTTGGAAGCAGTGTAAGATGCTTGAGTCTCTTGCTTTAGAAGATTTCTGGTGTCCTGCCTGGCTTCCTGCCACTGGTGCAGATGGACACAGGTTTCCTGTAGTCCTGGGTCATATCTGCCATTTCTGTGCAGATGTCTTGTGCACCCCAAGGCATCCCAAATGGCACCAAAAACCTATGTTTAGGCAAGTGAAGGGAGCCGCAGGGAAATGTCCTGCTTGGCAGAGTGTGGCCACAGATGGACTCAGAGAAAGGAGAAAACCATCTGGGCCCATGGTTTAATAGAGTCACTTCATTGCTGGCAGTCTGGAGGGAGGGAGGTGGCAAAGGTCACATGGGAAGGTGTGTTGGGGAGGAGGGAAGGGACAGATGTGACAACCAAGTTCCACATGGCTTGGTTCCATGCGGGTCCAAGTTCCACGTTCCATGTGGCTCGAGGATCAAAGCTGCCAATGATTGTGTCGCTGTTGTGGCACAGTTAATGCTCTCTTAACTCTGCTTGAAAGTTGCTGTGCACCACCTGAGAACACAGACAATGCCACTTCAGTGCAGGGTGCAAGCTGCCTGGGCTACATCTTCACAGTCCTGGAAGGAGCTCAGCTGCCAGTGCCATTGTCACAGCCCTGCAGAACACCTGGCACCACAAACTGGTCACTGAACCAGCCTGCTGTCACACTGATGTCCTACAGCAGTGGCTGGACAGCTAGTATAGAAAACCCATGTGTTTTTGGGAAGAGGGGTGTCAGAAGACTTTTCCATTAAAGAGGTGAGGAAATGGAGAGAAACAGAAGGTCAGGGCATTGATAACCATGAAATTAGTGTGTGGCAACAACAGACCTTCAAATACAAGTGCTGAACCTTGAAAGAGGGTAAGCAAAGAGTTGTGCTTTAATGGTGGTTGTTTTTTGAAGCCGTTGTGTCCATTAAGTCCCTGTTGGTATCTGGATTTGCATTGCCAGGACATGTCTAATAAACATCAGGAGTATGCTTATTTTTATTCTCTGGAAAGCAGATGAACCAAGCACGCCTGCTTTTGAATTCTGAGTATACAGTGAATAAGTCTGGTCCTACAGCCCTGTCAGAGTCCCTGGCTCCAGCCTTCAACACCGTCTGCTATCCTGTGCTGAGCTCCCTGAACAAAGCTCCAGTGGTTCCATCACAACTCCAGAGCTGCTTCATTCTGGGAGCCTCCAAGAAGGAGGCAGTGCACAGCCTGCTGGAAGGTGGGCCAGCCTTAAGGTGGAAAGTGGGAGCAAGTCTTTGAGATACATAAATAGGAAATCCATCAGTTATCTAATCAAAATTTTATTTCTTCTCTTTCTAAATGGTAGACCAAGACTTATTTGATAATGATGGACTATCTTTTGTCATGTAGCTAAATGAATAATCTTTCACTACTATTCCTATTCCACATTTATGTTCTTCCTAGGAGCTCGAGATGAGTTTGCAAAGCCACTAGAAGTGAGGAAGTAGTTTGCAGGTGGAGGGGAAAAGAAGTTACATTTTTTCATGGAAAATGGGATTCTGTGGTTAATGAAGCAGGTTTTAAACAGAATTTTCCCAAAGAAAGCAAGTAGAATAAAACATTTCAGAGAAAATGTTGATTTTTTGAAAATAAAGCGCCTATTTCTAATTTAACACAGAAAGTATACATTTTCTGTCCTTCAATTTCTACACTCTATTTTTTTCTGTAGGGATTTTCTTTTTCTATTTTTTTTTTCCTTTTCCAGTTATGCTGCAAGAGATAGTAACAGTTTCTCACTTTCAGAAAGATTTGCAGGCCATCTGCCCTTTCCTTTGGCACACCCTCAAGGGAACAGCAGTGGAGGTGGGTTAAGGGGCCATGCATCTCTCCTGAAGGGCCATGCCTCCAGCCTCCTTGGTTTTCCATGGACCTGGGCACAGGATTGGTCTAAAATGAACAGCCAAAACAATCCTCCTTTCTCTGAGCCAGAGTCCTTCCCCAGGGCACTGGCATTCTTAGCTGATCAATTCTCCCCAGGATCCCTCCCCAGTGTGAATGCTAATGGCAAGGGTACCGGCAACTGATTTATAATATTCTTGAAAATCTGGATAGATTGCAGTAACGATCAGAATTAATTACTCTTTTCAAGATTTTATGTTTCCAAGCTTCCTTTTTCCTCCTCCTCCCTCCCTCCTACCCCCTCCCCTCCCTGCCAGCTCAGTCGTCCTCTTTTCCCTCTGGAGTCCTTCCACCTTGGCTCCTAGCCAGCTCCCTACAATAAAGTCACATGCTAATCAATAACACTTTTATTGAGAGTGACAGACAGGAGCTAACTGCACCGAAACAGTAACAAGTTCAGCCAGTAGTAAATGTGCTCTCCTCAAATCCCAGCCCTTGTGCTTTGCTTGCTGCCTCCTCAGCTTCCCTTCAATATCTGTCTCAGGCCTTCCCTCCTCCCTTCAGACCTCACAACACAGTGATTTTTTTGCGACCCTGTCTAAAGTGATGGTCGCCTCCAGGCCTTCTGACAGGAAGCATTTGGTCCCTGGTATTTCAATACCCTTTGGTCTTGACTGTGCTGCTTTAGTAAAATGGCGCTCCGGGTGTGCAGCTATTCTTATTTTGGCCGAATGCAGGCCTGCTTCTGTGAGCAAGGCTGAAGTATCATCGGGTAAGAGGAGACGTCTAGCCGAGTCAGTCCCAAAAGAGGTGTATCCCACAGCAGTACATTCCTTTCCCAGCACCCTTGAAATCTTGTGCTAACCCCAGACCCATCTGATGCTAAAACAAGGATCCATGCAGAGCTCTGCACTGATGCAACTACACCAGTCTATACCTGCACTTGAAAAGAACTGAGACCATTGCAGGTGGGAGTGAGTCCAGCTCGTGGTAGGGCTTTGAAGGTCACCTCTTTGGCCAGAATAGTGCTAGTACTTTCTCACAGAGCTTAGATAGGACCCTCACTTGTCTCGCTTCTGACTTGGTCTTGCAGCTGCTCCTAGCCAGAGTTGCTGCTCTGGGAGATGAGTGTCTCTCCTGCATTTGGAGATGCTCTGTCAGGGCAGAAGAGCATAGCGCTGAGAAGCAGCCTCTAACGTGTGCTTCCAGCACACCCGACTGACTGTCACTCCTGAGGGCAGGCCCTTCGTGCTCAAGCATGCCACTGCACCAGCAGAGCTCTTTTTGTTTGGCATGACTCATTCAAGAGTATGTGAAAGCAGTTCTAAGACAAACTGAGAGGCTAATGGCTCCCAGACCAGGAGAAGATAGAAGGTACTGTAAAAAAAACCCATTGCTGGTCATTGCTATTGCTGCTCTACTGATCCAGGCAAAGCTTGGTTGGAGTAAAGGATCAGTGTAATAGGACATAGGGGCAGGTGTCAAACTATCTGATGTGCCTCTAAGAATGACACATCATCCTCTTCCATGCCACCTACACAGCCCCTTGGTTTGCCTGAGATGTGATCAGCTGTATCCATGCCTCCTTCCTATCACACTTTCTGCTGAGCAGGGAGAGAAGTCTCATCTTCTGGTGCTAACTGTCCCCATCCACTGGGCACTGCAGGGACACCCCACACCTCTTGCTTCACTCATTCACAAACATCACTTTTGCTTCATCTAAAGTACATGCTGGTCCCCACCTTCCATCACATGCCACCTGATAGCCTCATGGTCTGATGCAGGCATGCCAATAGATATGAAGTGCTGTGCTTGCCTTGCATAATATAAAACCCAAAACAGAGAGAAGGTTAGCAGAGACAGCTTTACATGTTTAGAAAACTGCCTGCCTTCTCTGTACCACCTACTTACAGTGAGCCTGATCTATCAGCAGTCCTGCAAATCCTAGCTCAGGGGTGTTTGGAACGGAGTAGGATTAGCTGAGGTCTTCTAAAAGAAACCTCTAAGGCTATGAAATATTTCTAAGCTTAAGAAATAATACTTCTAATTACTTTTTATAATTATTTCTTCTGTCAGAAATATGAAAATCAAATATGTGCGATGTTAAAAAATTATTTTTCATTAGAAAGTTGTAATTTCTTTTATGGACTTCTCAAATGTTCTCTATCATTTTTTGAAAAATTACTTCATTTCTGGCAGAAAACTATCTTATACCAATTGAAAAAAAAACCAGTAGAAAAGTTTGAAAAACCAAGTCAGGCCTGCTAAGGGTTTTGGATATTTCTTCAGTTTTAAAGTGCCTCAGTGTATTTGGGGGGGATGGTGTTGTAACACAGAGATCAGGATCTTTGGCCTTCTAAAGAATGAGCTGAGATCAGTTTGCTGGATCCTTTACAAGTTGGTAAATCATTTATTGTGATGCGCTGTTGTACAAAACACAGCAATAGCTCTTCATAAAATATAAATAGTACAAAATACTTTGGTTCTATTAACAACCTGTAACTGACGCATTTGAACTCTTTCTCATTTTCCTTTTTAATTTCTCTGTCTTGTAAAGTGAAGCTTGGTTTATGATTGCAAATAAAAATGAATTTGGTGGATCTCATCTTAATTTTATCATCCCAAACCCATAGTTTCACCTTCTGGCTTGTATTTTATAGTCTCTACTCAAGGAAGACTTGAGGGCAGGAGAGAGAGGGAATAGCAGAGGGAAGTGCTGGGGTAGCTGTGGTGTGGAAGGGGCTGTGGCCAAAGGGAAGCCAGACTCTGCTGAGAGTTCAGGTCTGAGGTGTGCCGTCAGTCACAGAATCCCGTGACCACTTTTGCTCAGAGCTGTTCTTGGCTCAAGATAGGGATATCGATCCCCGACTTCCACGAATCACTAAATCCTCTTTCAAATTAAAATAAGTGAATAAATAAGCACAGGCAGAAACGCAGGAAGCAGTCCTTTTCAGATTACTTTGCAGATCAGGAGTCAAGTAAAAAAATCTGTGAGCCACTGGGATTAACTTGCTTGCAAAGGCAGAACCTACAGGGAGTTGCTTCTGACGACAGTGGACACAGGCCCTTGGTGACTTCCTCTGGGGGAAGGCTTGCTGTACTTATCCAGTGAATCCCTTCTTTGGCTTGCATTCTGAAATCCATTGTGCCAAATATGGTTGCTGGTCAACCCCCAAACCACTTCTTCCTCTTCTTTACCTTCTTCCCCATGATGAGGGAAAGCCTCAACTCTCCCCCTTTACCACTAGAGCATGCTTCACTGGGTTTAATCTGGAAAATTTCAAAACAGAATAATTTTTTGTTCTCTAATTGGACTACAGAGAGAAGACAGGATGGTGGAATGGCAGGGAAGACAGTGACAACTTGGTATTTCAAACCAAACTTAGCATTTGTGGAGGTTCCTTCAGCAGGCTTTGTTCTGAAAGTCTCTCTCTGAAGTACAGTCCCTTTTGGTCTAGGATGTGATATCTCTTTGAAAGTAATTTCTGCAGAGAGCTGGTTGCACCTGTCCTCGTGATGGGCTTCAGATGCAGCCTGGGAGGGACTTGCAAGGGTTGTCTCTGAGTTTCACCTGTTTTTTTTTTCCAGAGCACTGAGCAAAGACAGGGATCATCCTAGGATAGAAAAATAGAATTAGAGATAAATAACCTTTCTTATCTGCTTTCATCTTCCTGCAGTTTACCTCTCAGGGAGGGGAGGATTGAAGCCAAATCATCCCAGCTTCTTCTTGGTGCACCTCCACTGTGTTCACCTATTGCTTGCTAATTGCCCATATTGACTGTTTTATTCTTAGAGGCATAAGAATATGGCCCTCTGAATGGAGGGATAAAATGGTACTTTCCTTCTGTTCTTGCTAGAGTAAAATACAAAAGGGATGCTTTGACATCCCCTGTACTTTCCATCCTGAGGCAGCCTTTCCCCAAGGAACTGAGTGGACACAGTCTGCCATACAAAATACCAGGCTCATTCCAACCAGTAATTTTGCCTCACAGTAGTGCATATGGGAACAAATTGATGGGAGGGGATATACCATAGCACTGTGGGAATGGGAGGGAGCAGATAAATTGCAACCCAGCATCACAGGGAAGTGCAATTATCATTTAGCTGCAACCTGCTGATCCCACTGCTTTACCCCTCCCTTGGCTTTCTGGACTGGAGGAAGAGTAAAATGGTGCTCAGCCACCCATAAGTGTGCTGATACACCAGTCCTACCTTAGCCCTTGCCCCTCAGAAGCTGTATACCTCCAGTTCTTCAGATGATCACTCTCATACCATGCTCCTTTCCTCCTCTCTGTCTGTATGTGAGTAGTTTTGATGTCCTGGGGGATCGGTGAGCAATGCCCTAATGATCTCCTTCAACAAATGAGTGATGGGCAGTCTTGTGGATCCCTGAAAGCAGTTTGTCATGCCTCATATTAGTCAAATCTCTCAGATTTTAATATTCTTCCACCAGCTCCAGCAGGGTACGTGTGCACGCATGTCTGTGTGTGTGCATGTGAAAATCCTTGCCAACATGTCATCCCTTATTGAGCAAAATATTGACAGGTTTGGATGTGGAGAGAAGACGGGAAAGAACATTGTGTCTTTCTGGAGAACTAAAAGGCCTCTGCCTTCTGCATTCAGTGCCTTCCTTCATCTCACATGCACACGCATGAACAAACATCCCCCGCCACTCCTACAACCACTTCCTAGCATAGAGCCAGAGCCAAGGAGAGTATATATTTTCTCATCATGGAACAAAATCTTTTTTAGAAAAATAATAAAACTTCATTAGAGTATTAATTCAAAGCTTTTATTTTTTATAGTCCCCTTTTTATCATTTTTATTGCTAGGTTTAAAAGGAGGAGATTCCCTACATTAGGGAGGCAGCGAGCTGTTTTACATGGAGTATCCAAGTGCCATTTACTAGTATCAACTTTGGGATGCAGGCTGGTTGCTTTTGTGCCTGACTTGCTCTTAGTACCACTTTGTGCTTTGCTTTGGTGCTGTCTGAGGCTGCTTACGTGCTGTGCATTTGCCCTGGTATCCTGTGTGTGTATATCCTGTCTGTCACAGGGAGCTGGAACTGGAGTATATGGTGAATTTCCACCTGTGTAATTCATGTTAATTGTTTCCTTCTGTACGTTCTATGATGGAGGCTGAAGCTCAGAGTAGTTCTGAGCCAGCTTTTCCTCACCTCGTCCCTGTGTTGTGAATCTTGTAAGGCAGAAGTTACACATGTCAACATCTACCTAATAACAACACATGAATTGTGCAGAGCCCTGAGCTCTCTGTGAGGGAGACATGACCTTCATTATAATGATACAGTTGACATTTTCCCTGTGACACTTACTGTAACATCATTGCTTCCTGTTGGCATCTGTGGGCTTATCAGGCAGCTTGTTCAAGCAATCTGGAGTTGTGATGAAACCAGGAAGGAAGGAAGAGGCTGAGATTTGAGGGGGAAGAAGAGGGAGTGGGGAAAAAAGGAGCATTCACAGAGTATCAGAGCATACAGAACGTAAATGATTGTGAGCTTATCTAATCCTCTCCCCCTTGCATCCATCTTCCTGCCGGTGGATTCAAAAACACACTGCGCTGCAGAGCCCAGCATCCCTACAGCTCACCATTTGCATTCCTGCTACTGGTGGCAGTGGTGCTCCCAGACATAGGAGCCCAGGCATCCTGGGCAGTCAAACCCATGAGAGAACAAGGTCCAGGGGCCCCGTTTTCATTTTGCAAACCCCTTGCAAGCAAGGCTGTCTCGGGCTCCCCGCATTTATCCAGGGGCTAACATTAAGGCACACTAAGTGATGTTTGTGTGGGGATAATCCAGGAGATTTGGTCTACGTTCAGAATGTCTGCAGGCTCATCTGCTGATGTGGTGAAGCTGGCTAGGATTTGACTGATCTTGAGGGGGAAATCAGGCCCCAGAGTGGTCAAAATCTGGAATCAGGTGTGCTGACCCAGTCTTTCCTCTTCTTGCACACACTTTTTTCCTGTCTTTTACCATAAGTCCTAAATTTATCATCACAATGAGGAAATCAATGATTGCAATAGCTGGGGCTTGGGATTGCTATCTGTATGGAAATCAACCACCCCTTGGCCACCTAATACCTGCCCAAAATGAGGCAGGCACATGCTAAGTGCTTCTTGTCACCTTTGGTGGGGGTTGGTAAAAGCTAGCTTAATGTACAAAAGAAAAGGTTTGTATCCATTATTCCCCAAGCATTTCAGTTTCTTGTTGAAACTCCTGAACTTAAGCCTTGGGTCCAAACCCTTCATCTGTGCTAAGTGAGGCTACCCCGAAGTCCTGCACTTTTGCTCCTAATCTACAATCTGTAAACGTCGCATGCACCACTAACTCATTACAACTTAACTGATGCTACCATTTTTGTGTCAGGGCTGATGAGAGGCCTAAAATTAAAATTCTCAGCAGTTTCAGTTGGCAAGTTGGCACATGTATTTCCTGCCCCTTTTCTGCTTTCCAAACACTCCTCTATGCTACTTTTGGGTACAGCTGTTGCCAGGGCAAAGCAAGCCCTGCACTGTGTTTTATTTGGCTGGTTAGCTGGGAGAAGAGAAGAGTAGAGTAGAGCAAAGTGGCTCCTTCATTTTTCATGGGAACATAGGATTTGACATAAAAGATCAGGCTCTGCCTTCCCTAATAGCCAAATATGTGATATTTCAGAGGAGAGCAATATCCTGCCAATAGAAAATATATTTATTGGCACAGCTCCCTGCCAAGGGTTTTGGAATGAGCTGCCTGATAGACAAGAGGTGGAGGGAGAGCTGCCACAAAGAGGCAGGTTGTAGGCGCTTCATGTCTCAGGGTAATGCTGCAGGCAGGGGACTCCCTTCCTCAGCCCTGTGGAAAGCACTCTTCCTGAGGAATGAGTAACTACTGTGGCTCACACTGCTACATATGTTAGTAGCAGGTATCATATGTTTCAGGCATAAAATAAGGTCTGGGCGGGAGGGGGGGGCGAAAAACCCAAAATTCTTAGTCATTGTTCACCTGAGTTGATCTGCTCCTGTGGGAGGGAATCTCCAAGTTGCTAATATGTAGCTTTCCAGGCTATGATATTTGCGTGCGGTGGAGATGATGGGATATATCTTTCATTTCATCTGGAGGAAAAATAGCTCAGGATTACGAGAGATAAGCAGAGGTAAAACTCCCTGTTATTTTAGCATTATATGGCACTTTGGGCCTTTTTAGCTTCAGTAACACTGTATTCTGCCTCCAGGGGAGAGGACACTTTGTTCCCTCACACACAAAGAACATGCAGAGGTTTCCCCCGTGGATGTCTTTAACAAGGAGAGGAGAGCAGCATGGGAGAATTCAAGTACAGCACAATAAAGCATTTTCCCTTTCAAATACAGCATTACCACAGCCTCAACACTGGGACGGGGATTTTGGAAATTTTGCGCTGTTGACACTCACAATTTTAGCAGCAATTCTGAGTCCTCCCATATTTAATTTCGAGCTCAGCTGCCTCTTATGTATCTGAGAAGACAAATTTTCCTTTCACTGCTTTTTGGAGGAAGTGAGGAGGACTTGAAGGCTTTTTGCTATAATGTCACCTGATTAAAAGCTTGAAAATACAGTGCTAAATGTCACTTGATGATTCAAAACCAAGAAATCTAGAAAACTAATTTTCATGGTTTTGGGAGGCTACACTCAGGATTTCTGATTGCTTGAACTGCCAGTACATGGAAACAAAACCAGACTATTTTGAAACAAAGGTTCCTTGATTTCAGAGCTGTTTTATACCATAGAAATAAGACATCACTCCTTTTCACTGCTCCCTTAAAGACTCCCAGCAAGCGCGTTTCTCACAGCCAGTGAGGGGTGGATGTATCTCCCTTCAGAGTGTGTCAGTACCTGCAACAATCAGCACATTGTACGACAGCCATTTGCCTGCTCCTCTGTGCTCAGACCCTTGGTCCTTCAGATGTGCCTGCTAAATTACAATTGTGCTTCCCCTTAGGATTCAGGGAGAGGAGGATGGGCCAGGGTGAGAGAGAGGTTTTTCTCTGTTCATTAGAGGGCAAGATTAAGCCTTATTATTAATTATTTCTGTATTATGGCCACTGGTGGCCTGTAGTGTTCCAGAAGTCAGATTGCCAGCAGCACTAAATCAATGCTGTTGCTGGTACTATGTTATCAGTCTGTGGCACACAGACATTTGGTATGTTATAAAATCAGAGTAACGCTTCATAATTGCCTTGCAAAAGTGGGGCATTAGTGTTTTCTAAGTGACAAGCCTATCTACAAATGCAATCGGGTCTTTAGCTATAATGCTATGGCAGTGATAGCAAAGTCATACTCAGGGCAGAAATTAGCTAAAAATTAACCATACAATTGCAAATGGGCAAAGCAATTAAGTGCAACCCATCCTCCAGGCTGCATGGGCCTTAGTGCTTGTCACTGAGGAGACATTTCTACCTGTGGAGCTCTCCAGGCTGAATGCGTGTTAAAAACTTGTCTTCTTCCTCAGCTTCCATAGACAGTTCATCCTAGACAAAGTGGTATTTACCTAGCTCTTTCCTGGCTCATAAAGCAATGTTTGAGAGCTGATCAGGACCCTCCCGCTTGTTACAGAAGAAAAAGTGGCACTGAGAAGCATTCAGATAAAGCACTGAAGAAATCTCTAAGCTACCATTAAACAAAGGGTTTTTTTCACCTGGCCCTGGGCACATTAACTTGGGTCTATCCCAGTACCAATCCAGTTATGTTGCTCTGGGATGTGAGCTCATGGCTCCCTGTGCAGGAGGGGCTTCAGCCTGAGTGGAGCCAGCGTAAAGGTGTGTAAAATTAGAGAAGCTACAGAAAAAACACTTCACATCCCCTTGAATCCTTGGGCTGGGCTCTAGATGTGAAAGCCATCTGTTCCTCCTTCCATCTCCCTCAGACCTAAGACCATTAGGGAAAGATGACTGCTCTCAATGTTAAGATCTTCTTGGCTGGCTGATGCTCTTTTCCAAACTTTGGCATCCCTCTGCCCAGTTTGGCCAGGGGATAATTTCCTCTGTGGTTCAGCTGGCTTGGCGTCTGCTTGCAGGACTTGGACATGGTGCTGTGAGCCTCAGCCATGGAAACACACTGGCCACGCACACTCAGAAGCCTGGTTTGCCAGGCTGAATGACTGTGGCCAGTTGGTCGCATCCACTGTAGCGTCTGGCCACCAGCTGGGAGACATGACACCCAGAATGTTCCTCCGTATGCTAAATGAATTGCGAATGATTACAAAACCTGTTTCTGTAAAGGCTTCTCCTTGATTCTTGGAATAGTTGCATGCTGTGTCCCTCTCAGAACTCATAAAGCTTTGGGAAGGATCCGGTCTGTGATATGCAAAGGATAACTTGGCATCAAATTCAGTATGCCCTCTTCGTATTATAATTTTTAAATTTTTTTTTTAATTTAATGAAATGTAACAAAGACTTTACATTTCTTAGAAGCTGCTTATCTCTAGTGAGCAAGTTTGTTCTGTGGTGCCTAGCTTGGGCCAGGCCTTGATGTAATCAGTGTTATCAGCTGATAAATATTTACCATGCCTTGTATTCCTCTGTATGTATGTATGAAGTTAAACCTGTGAAAGATCCAAGAGAAAAAAGAGAGGTATTTCAGAGTACTTTTAGAAAGTTATCTCTGCGAGTCTTTAATTAATCCAGGAATTGCTTGAGGAAGAGCAGTAGTCACCATACTTTGTCTTTGGTAGGATCTACTTTTATATCCTTCTAAAACTACCAGAACTAGGATTCTGGTTATATGCGCAAAATTCAAGCCCATTTGGTGAAAGTGTATAAAGTCTCAGTTGTGGCAGTAAGCTGAGCAAAGGCTGCAGAGGGGTTTTTGAACAAGCTGGGAGTCCTATGTGTAGTCCCTAAGCCTCTTCTTGATTCACTGGGCAACCTTGCGTATGTCAGCCTCCCTGCTTAGTGTCTCTGTGGAAATGAGTGTAATGATACCAATCGATTAAAGATCTTTAAACTTCACAAGTAAAAATGCCAAAAAGGTGCTAAATATTATGTATCTTTATTTAAAGTTTAGGGTCAGGATGATTTTTAATGAGGATTATGTGCATTTATAAGCTTAAGCCATGTAAAATGTACTTAGGGGCAACAAAAGTGGTTGTTAAAATGCGATCATCATGTGGCCCAGAACTGACACTTCTGGATCCTAGTCCACTGTGATGGCAGATCCAGTCCAGGTTTAATGTGCCCATGTCGACTTTTCTTGGAATAAAATACATAATGGATCAAGCTGCCATATTAAATTTAGTTGTTTGCTGTCACATCACCCGGTACACAGTCTGCTCCCTAAATCCCATACTAATCCAGTTGTCTGTATCTTCTGTGGTATAAAAGCACATTAGCCTCAAAAGAAGTAGCAGAGACAATATTCATAGAAAAATAAAACAGTGATGAGAGGGTTAACATCAAGCTCCAGTCCTAACCTGATATAGCATTTATATGTCCTCAGGAAAAGCACTTCACCCCCAGTACATATATTCTTGATGCTTCACTGGGAAGATGATGATTTGTGATTTCTCTTTATCCTCTCTCACACCCATCTTCTTTCATTTGCTTATGGTAACCCCGATGTGTAGTGTAGTTTTAGCAGTGTCAATAGTGTACCTTTTACCTGGAGTGAGTTTAATAGGATTTGACAGTGACAGAGGATGAGAAAATTCTGTGATTCTATTATTCATCCAATTTCTGCAGCAGTCTGTGTAGATTGTATACTATTAGGAGAAAATGTTTGTACTGAAGGTTTCCTATCTCACTCCATCTGCCTCCATCCTTATAGCTTGCCCCCATCATCACACTGTGGGTACCTCTGGTCATTAAAACCTTTTGTAGGAGAAAAGTGGAGAGAGGGGCAGGAGGAAGGCCAAGGAACCACTTAGATATCAAGTATGATAAATTCATATATTAAAGGACAGACCTTCTTCCAGAACATTTATGAGCAACAATGCAAGTAGTGCCAGAGCCACCTTTGTCACTCATGTGACTTGCAAGCACTGTGTCTGACAATTGCATCTGTGTCTTGAAAGGACAGCTAAGACTCGTTCATGTTTTTACAGCATCTCTCTCTGTACAGGCATTGCCAGTGTCTTCATATTATCCCTTGCCAAGCTGCTGTTATGGGGCCTATGTCTTTGGCCTATTTGAACTGTATTCATTTCAGTTTTTCACTGACCTTGGTTTGCTCCCCGACCATTGCTCTACTTCCTGATCTCTAGGGCTTCTGCTCACACAGTGCTGGACATCACTGAAAGAACTGGGGAGGCAAAGTCTCAGCATGATGCTGGCCTCTTGACTTTGATTCCATCATCTCTGCAGTGCAGAAATATATGACTGACTCCTCCAGTTAGGAAAGGAAAAATATCCTTTCCGAAGTCCTTCCCAAAAAGGTTAAGAATTTAATTTTGGATGAACATCCTTGCCCTCTGAGCAAGTCTTTGTATTAATGATCTCATGACAGATTGCTCCTTAAACTGGCCCTAGCGCAGGTCAAGACAGAGTGAGAATATTCTCTATTTAATGAGGCAGAGATCAGAGCCTCTAATATTTCATCATTCGTGCTCAGGGGAGGAAGGGAGTTATGAGCTAGGAGAGCTGCTGGCAGAAGGGGCCCTCATGAGCAGCTGCGATGGCAACTCACTCACTGCATGGTTCTTAGCCCCCAAGAACTTACTGCTGTAGGTTTCCAGCTTCCTCTTGGAAAAACTAACCTTTGTCATTAAACTCATTTAAATGATTAAGTTCAGTGTTGGCAAAAGATCCGAGGCTAATAACCCTTGGGACAGAAGAGGCAAATTCAGTCTGCAGAGAGGCGTAGTATGAGGAACATGGATGCCAGTGGTATATGGACAACCACAGTCTACAGGATTGTGTGGAGCATTTAGTTTTGTTCCTCATCAGCTTTTGCCTAGGAAGGGTGGGCAATCTGATACGCAGGTGCTAGTAAATTAGAAAGCCAACTTGCAGATCCAGTGGTTTACAAGTGTCTTAATTTATTAATGAGTGGAGGCCATCTCAGTGTGCGTAAATATAGATTTTAAATCACTTGACATGATGTACATAAACAATCAAACTTGTAGCATAGTGCTGAGATGCTAATGTTAAATCCGCCCCTGACTTGAGTGCTACTTTTCAGTAGCGCTGTGTTCCCTGGGAAGCAGTGATATATGGTGCTGTGCAAATCACTGGTGCCCTTAAACTGCAGCTCTGAAATATTTACACATCCAAAGTGTGTGTGTAAATTGGGAGTATCACAACGTTCCCATAAGGTGACAGAGATTTGTAAATTTTGCTTCTGTGCAGTCCAGCATTTCCCTGCTAGTGACTGGGAGCCAGGACTCAAGAGCATAAATTCCCCAAATAATTCTTGCAATACTTAGGGTGAGCTCAGCTCCTGCACTTAGCTACTAGAAGCAAATCTTTCCAAGGTGCCACAGTTATGATTTGCCCTTTGAAATGGACTGGTAATGTCTTTAAAGAAACAGCTCCCGTAGGAACTCTAATAGCTAGGCAAGGTGCTATTCCATGGTGTTGAGCAGGGACATCCTACTGGCTCTAAGGCTAATTGAATTGGTCATGGCTGGACTCTGAATCCTGTGTTTAGTTTTGGGCCACCCACCACAGGAAAGACATTGAGGTGCTGGAGAGTGTCCAGAGAAGAGCAATGGAGCTGACGAAGAGTCTGGAACACAAGCCTTTTGAGAAGTGTCTGAGAAAGCTGGGGTTGTTCAGTCCAGAGGAAAGGAGTCTCAGGGAGACCTTATTGCTCTCTGCAACTCTCTGAAAGGAGGTTGTGGTGAGGTGTGGGCTGGTCTCTTCTCCCATGTAACAAGTGGCAAGAGGAAATAGCCTCAAGTTGTGCCAGACAAGATTTGCATTGGATATTGGAAACACTTCTTCACAGAAAGGATTGCCAAGCATTGGAAGAGCTGCCCAGGGAACTGGTGGTTTCACCATTCCTGGAGGTATTTAAAAGATGTATAGACATGGCACTGGGGAACATGGTTTGGTGGTGGGCTTGGCAGTGGCAGGTTAATGGTCAGACTCGATGATCTTAGAGGTCTTTTCCAACCTAAAAAATTTTCTGTAATGGAGGAAATATGCCTGCAGAGAAGCAGATGGTCCTTCCTCCCTAACTAATCACGGTTGGCATAGGTAAGTCCCAGCTCACACATGTACGGCTGAGCCCTGGGAGTTGGTTGGGACCACCCAGCTTTCCTCACTTCCCTCCACCCTGCGGGAACAAAAGCCTCCTGACAAGGCGTGGAATTTGCCAGTGCAGTGCCCCGGGGCGGAGCAGTCCCGACACCTTTGTGGCGAGTGCGCGGGGCCCGGGGCCCGGGGCCCGAGGCCGGGCTGAGGCGCCCTGAGGCGGCTGCGCCTCCGCCGCCATGACCGCAGCGCGCACTCCCGCTGCCTGATGGCGCTCGGCGCTGAGGCCGCGCCGGGGGCAGAGGGTGCCAAGGCCGAGAGCCGGGAGCTGGGAGCCGGGAGCCGGGAGCCGGGAGCCGGGAGCCAAGGCCGAGAGCCGGGAGCCGGGAGCTGGGAGTCGGGAGCCAAGGCCGAGAGCCGGGGACGGGAGCCAAGGCTGGGAACCGGGGCTGGGAGCCAAGGCCAGGGCCGGGAGCCAAGGCCGGGGGCAGCGGGAGCCGGGGCCGGGAGCCTGTGGGCTTGGTGGAGGGTGGCGCTGGGCCGCTCTCCTCAGCCTCTGATTCCCTGTGTTCTTGTGAGCGATGCTCCTCCATGGTCTGCCGTGGTCGATCTCCGCAGCTCCTCGGAGAGGGGTAGTGGAGAGGAGGGTGTTGATCCCTTCCCTCTGGCACCCAGTGACAGGGCACGTGGGAATGGCTCAATGTCGCAGGAGAGGTTCAGACTGGACACTAGAATGCATTTCTTTGCCGAGAGGGTGGTCAGACACAGGAACTGGCTTCTTGGAGAAGTGGTCAATGCCCCAAGCCATCAGTGCTTAAGAGGCATTTGGACAATGCCCTTAACAACTAACTTTTGGTCAGCCCTGAAGCCATCAGGCAGAACTATTACTATAGGTCCCTTTCAACCAAAATATTCTATTCTATTCTATTCTAGTCTAGTCTAGTCTAGTCTATTCTATTCATAGTTTAATAGGAAACATACAATTATAAAATAACCAACCAAAAAAAAAA
>VZRF01005649.1:0-48601 GCA_013396875.1 Vireo altiloquus | reverse complement strand
ACAAAAAACCCCCCCAATAATACAAACTGCCCCCCCCCAACCCCCCAATAAACAAACAAAACCACCTCCCCCTCCCAAAAAAACCCCAACCCAATGAAAGCAAACAAACAAACAAGAGAAAGTATCTGGACCCCTTGTAGTTGTCATTGTATGATAAATTTTATAAGAGGACCTTTGCCTTGTTTCCCAATTTTAACCAGTTTCTAATCAGGATAATTACGGTCTGTCTAATCTCGTACTCTTTTAGCACTTGTTATTCTTCTTCATTTGCTTTTATTGTTGCTTTTAAACGGCTGCTATGTTCCATCACAGAGAAAGCTGCACTTCAGGGAAGGGCAAGCTCTTGTCAAATAATATTAGTTCAATAATTTATATAGTGTTTTTCTTCCATATTTTGTAATAAATTATTCACCTTGTATCATTTTGCATTATTCATCTGGTTAACTGAGGTAGCCTAACAATTTTAAAATGTATTTGTCAAAAAAAATTATTCAATTGCTTTTGTCAGTTTGGGGCCTTTTTTTGTGGAAATAAAAGCTTTGACAAATAATCACAGTCCTTAGCTGCCTGGCCCATGTGGTCAGTGAAGTGGTTTAGATAGATTGATGGTGAACAGTTTTGTAAAACCAAACAAAGCAGCAAAGGAAAAAGCAAAAAGAGCACAGCTGAAGCCCATTTTCTGAGATTTTGTACACTGTGAAATGTAAAATAAAAGTGTCAGCTCTGTTTGTTAGCTGATCATCTCTTGGATGGCAGAATCTCTGCGGCCATCAACTTGCCAGCTTACTTAGGACACAGGCATTAGAGAAACACAGGTTGAGAATATGTTAGAAGGACCTGTTTGCTGTCTCCCACACTCCTAAGGCAGCTTGTGGGCCTTCAGAATATCAGAGCTTAAGTTTTTTTACATTCACTATGAGATTGCTGAAATTATTGTCTTCGAGATTGCTTTAAACTTGGTCTATTTGGCATAAGAGGAAGCCTGCTGTAGGGTAGGACTGCGTGTGCAGGTAGGGCCATGTTATGGATTTCATACAAGTTTTAAATGGTAAAGTGTACAACCCCCTGAAATATTAGTGCTGGATCAGCTGGGGATAGAAACATGGTGGCTCCGGGCTGCCTCACTTTGTCTATTCCCTGGTGTTGTAAACAGAATGCTCCTGTGCTCTTCTGCACCAGATTGCTACACATACCAGTATGTTACCACTGGTTTCCTGTTTAGATACTGCAGACATTAGGACTGCAGAGCTACTTTAACTGTATTCTAAAAGTCTTTATGAAGCATTGATTGGCCAAGAAATGAGAAGCAGCAGGAAGCCACAGCATTCTGACTTAGGAACTTGCAAGTCTTTTATACAGCTCATCTCGAGCTTTGCTGACATGATCTCACTTGCTAATGTTTTTTTGCAGAGCATCCTATGTAATGACATAATTAGTGTAAATTGCATTTTATTTTTAAATCATCCCCTTTCCTTCCTGATTTTTTCATATCTAAATGTCAACTTTTATGGTAAAGAGTGGTGTGCTGCAGAGGCTGAACAGAAAAACATTTCTGCAGGTGGAAATCTGCTGGTGGAGCTTCTGAGACGATGTTGAACAGGAGCTCATCTGGTTGAGGTCAATGTTTTTTCAAGGCATTGCAAGTTGTGCTTGCTTTTGTTTTCTTCTTGCAGCCCAAGTCATCCTGCCATATCAGGTATTAAAGGCTTTAAATTATGAGTAGTACTGGCAAAGTGCAAACACATATCCAGATTGTACAGATCAAAGGTAAATGATAATGTTAGAGTACCAAACCTGTTCAAACATGGTACAGTAAAAATCCCCCTCCCTTAATATAGTGGGAATTACTTTCCATATAATACTTACCTTTCTCTGGAAGATAAAATTCAAAGCAGTCGGAGCTCTGGGAAGGAATGCTATTAACTTTCTTCACCCATTATTTTTCATTTCTGGTCATTTCACTCTGCCTTACTAACTCTAGATGGCATTAAGAATTCTAATACACTTTCCATTTTGCTTTTTTTTGTCATTATGGTAAGCTTTTTGGAAGCAGGCATGGCTTCCTTATTGAATAGATATGCAAATCTGACACCAGAATTTGGTTCTTGAATCCCTCTTGTCAAAAAGAATTTATTTTAAAAAGAAATTGTTCAGCTGATTAGGAATTTTGGAATCGGTACAAATCTCAGTCCTGTTTTTCAAAGCAAAGAAGATTCAGTAAGGTTCAGAAATCAAAACATTTACCTAAAAGTTGTGTAACCACAATAATAAACTATTGATACTATCAGTTATAACAGAATCCCATTGTACTCTTGAACATCCATGAACTGAGCCATCCCACCTGCATTGCAGGCTAGGGCTATCACTGGTACCACTTTATGCATTGGAAAAGTGAGGCATGTATAATAAGTGGAGATTTCCTAAAATTCAGAGACTTCTGCAACTCATTCACACGTTTTCTGCCTCTTGTTCATCTGAGTTGTTTGAAGTTTGCTCCTTAATTTTCTTCACGATACTCATCAGGACAGAATGAAAGCCTGCTCCCAAAGCGAAGGGTAGTGGAGAAGACAATGAAGGACTTGGAAAGATGTAGACTCCAGAAACTGGATTCTGGGCATGTACTGCCAGGACAGAGGATTTTTATTTAATTTTATAGAAAAATGTTCTGGTTATTTTACACTGAGATGCAAAATCTCATTTTCAGCCAAGCCCCGGAGGGAGTAAAAGGAACTTGGAGAGCTCATAAAGACAAGTGTAATAGGATTAATAAGAAAAAGGCCTAAGACATAAGCCTTCATTGTACACATTTCTTGCTAAATTTTAGTATTGATGAAGGTGAAATGCCAAAACATAACTGCACGTTCATGTCCTTGAGGCAGTAACAGAATATCAGCATTCATATGAGCTGCTTCTGACACCATTTTAGCAGCAAACTAGTGAGGATGCTGCCTTTTGGGGTAGATAGTGAAGGGAAAGGGGCAGGAGAGCTGCTCGTGAATGGGTGCAGCTCTCCTAGGAGGATAAATATTTATCTGGTATTGAACGTGCATGTGGGATGGAGGGTGTGCAGAGGAAGGGTTGGGGACCTTTTGACAGATGAGAGGGAGCACAGTTGAATGCCCAGAGAATGGAGCAAAGGTTAACTTCCATCCCCTCTGATTAGACCCAGAGAGAGACACAGATGGATCAGACAGCAAGTGGGTCCTAAAGGGGCTCAATTCATTGGCACGTGGTGCCTTCAGTGCATCAGTTATCTCAGCATCTTCAAGGTGGCTGAGGAATCTTTGCTCACTGTCACTCTGCAGACCTCTGTGGCTGCACAGGGCACCCAAGTACTACAGCAACCTGTCCTTTGCTCACCCAGACTTTTAACAGAATGAAATGGAAGAAGGAGAGATGGGGCCAGGCCCATCACATTTTCTTGTCTGTTTGTTTTGCCCGTGTGTCTATCTGCTGCTGCTGCCAGTGCCCATGTTGTGGGAGAAGGATGATTGCATCACTTCTATATAGCTTGCTGTTCCAGCCCCCTGATTTAGGGTAAAATTTGGTTGTGCTGCTGGAGCATTCGAATGTTTGCCAGGTAGGTGCTACCAAGAACATTTATTAAAATAGACAGATGGGCACTAGGGTAGGAAGCAGCCATTAGAATGCTTGAAATCAACCAACTGTGAAATAGAAAAATCAAAAAACTGTATTCCTGGGGCCTTTAATACTAGCCTTCCCTTTTGGGGCTGTCCTTCTTACCATTTTTATGTGTACACACCCACAAACAGCTACTTAGGAAAATGCCGCAGACAGGTTTTTGTCTTTTTAGGCATTTTAGTTTAGCCAGGATTTGGAGGGAATCTGAGAATGGCTCCCTGAGCCAAAACTGGTGCATGCAAAATCAAAATGCAGTTTTGCTTGCACGTAAGCACTCAGGTTTCTCTGGGAGCTGGGGCATCTCAAGCTCAGGCAAGGTCTGCCCTGTCCCTGCTCGAGTGCAGTAGGAGGAACAAAGCCGCTGACTGCTGGTAGGTAGGAGGTGAGATTCCTAATCACTTGTCTAGATGCATTTGCAACTTATTCTGATTCCTTAACAGCTCTTTCTGTCTGCTCGAGTTCCTTTGGCATTGTGATCACTCTCCATTAGCTTTCGCAAGTAGTGCCATGAGATGCCAGGATAGATACTGTCAAAATCAAACATCTTAGTTTTGTTCCTTTTCTTTCTTCTCTAACTTAGCACTGGAAAAAACAAGATGTGTACATTTACCTTTCATAGCTATGTCTAGAAGGGGGAGTCCAAGGCTATTAAAAAAAGTACGTGTCAGTCAGCTATATCAGATTAGTAAGGAGATCTCTACTCTTAGGTATAAAAACTGTCAAGTCAGTCACTGTCTTGAGATAAACTGCTGTGGCGTCAGTATTAGCAGCTTATTTTGGGTTTGTATTAAATTCTCAGGGGATGAAGGACAGTCCCCAGTACTGAGACTTTCTTGTAGCTGTGATCTTGGCTGAGTCACTTGCTGGCACCTCTTGCAGGACCAGCCTGCAAGAACTGTGAATTTTCTTTGAGCTTTTGTGATTCTAAACTTGACCTTGGCCTTACAGTATTTCTGCTCATCTGTCACTAACCCGAAGGGAGTAAGGACACTGTCAACGAGTGCTCAGGTATGACAGCAGTGACTGGGGTAGAATATCTGTCTGCTAGTTGGATGCGTAGTAAGAGCTTGTTTAAAAGGAACAGACCAAATTCAGATGATGTTTCTTAGTGCCTGTCCTTCATTATGCCCATGCTGATGACACCATTCCAGAGAAAAACCTAAAGTAGATTTGTACTGAGGCAGTGGAGACTGGCTCTCCACTGTTTTCCCAAGTAGTTCTGTAGAAAGCCAGCACCAGATCCTCGTATCACTTCAAGGGAGTGATGTCATAGACAGAGATTTTTCATTTCTTTGTGCTTTACCTCAGCTTTGGGCACAGGAAAATGACAATCCTGGTCTCCAGATGGTGTCAACTGGTATAACCATCTGGGAGTGGGGCTTGTGAATGCAGGATCAGACACTCAAAGTATTTCTTTTTCCTGTTTCTTTTTTCTGTTTACTGTGAAGCTCTTTGAGATCTTCTAAGGGAAGGTGCTATAAAATAGAAACCATTAGTCAAGAATATCTAAGTACATATATTTGTCCTGTTTCTCTTAGTACTCCACAACATTCCTTTCCATTGGCTGATTTATAACCCTTAGATCTGCAAGGTCATTTCCATTTGATTCTGCAGTGTTGCGCTTTTAAATGATGCTAAAACCTCCCTTTTATTGTCAGGATAAAATTAATACAAACCAAGCAGACCTTGACCAAAGGAGTAGCCCAATAAAACTGCAAGTTGCCCACACTAGGCCAGTAACTAGGAAGCAATTTGCAAAGTTCAGTGATGCTTTCAGTTCCCTTTTTTGGCCTCATTAGCACTGTATACAGCCACCTACAAGGGTCATGTTTACCTCTCAAACACAGCACATCCTCTGTTTCCCTCATTTTCCAAGGACCTAAGCCCTGTCTCCTCCTGTACCCTGTATAAGTTCAGATGAGCCAAGAGGATTATTTTAGCTGAAGGCATTGCACCTCACAGTACTGCTGTTGATGGGGGAACATTCGGTGAACTTCTTCCCTCCTGACAGAGAAGGCACTTGCAACTTCGCCTGAGGCTGATGGGAGTCCTTCCGTTCATTTAAGGTCCCATCTGCAGCATGTTGTGATTTTCCAGCTATGAATGTTGCTGCCTCTGGAATCACAGGAGTCTGAAGCAAGACATGTCTTTGGTGTGCTGTATTGGCTAGATCTGGGTTTGAAAAAAGTGTGGTCAGGTCTTGAGCAGTATTTGATGAGGAACTGATGCATCTCTTTTACATTGCTCCTGTCTCACGCAGTGAACCCAGAATGTAAGGCCAAGGACACGATTGCTGTAGCTCCCTCAATTGTGAGTCATATTCTTTGTGGCCAATGTGTTTCTGCATTTCCATTGTCTCCCAAGGTGACAAGTACAAAAGAAAAGGAACAGTAGGGGAAAAAAAGACTTTTTGTCTTTTTATCTCACCATAATACAGAATTAATCAAGCATCATAGGAGCCATCATAGGAAACTGTTAGGCAAGTGGACTTGCTTTAAGCTGGGAAAAATACGGGACAAGCAACCTACTGGTTGTAATATGATGCAATCTTCTAGAATAAAGATTCAGACCAAAGTGTGGCTGGTGAAAACTTCCAAAGTCGTGACTGGGACTAGGTCCACACACCCACACTACTCTGGACTGAAGTCCAGCTCTAGCTCCCCTAGACTGAGATGGGAGGATTTAAAATGGAAACAAATCCATAAAAACTGCTGTTAAGCTGTTTGAGAGATGTCAACAATGACATCATTCTTCTTTGAGGTGGACTTGGAGGCAAACTTACCCTCTTTCCATTAAGAGCCCTCACATCTCTACACTGCTTTGATACTTTCACACTTGGCTTTGTCTTTCAGTGTCTCCTCCCTTTTTTGTGTGTGCTTCCTATGACAAGGCAGGCACCGTTATGCAGTAGGACAGAAAGCAGTCCTGGAGCTGGCAGACTAGACCCTTTTTCTCTGGAGGATCATGGCGAAGGGAAATTGCTTCTGCTGGGCTTCATTTTCCAGTAACTGGTGGTCTGTCATCAGCCTTGACCTCCAGCCAGCTTTACACTTGCCAAAGATCAGTCCCCTCATCTGTGTCTACACATGTATGTCACTACATGGTGATTCCTTTCCTGCTTTTTCCTTTGGTCCCATGGGAGACAGAGGGAAGAAGTCCGTGTGATCTGGTCTTGCAATTTTCATGAGTTTACATTTTTACCTGCCTCACCAGTGTCCTTAACTGCCCTTGCTCCAACCTTCTGTGCTGCCTTTTCCCACTTTGCTACTTCCTCCCCATTGCCCCTCCTCTGCTGTACTTTCATTCACTGGCCCCACATGGAGTGTTCTCCTTTTTGCCATGCAGCCCCTCCTCGCTGGCATGCAATGAAGTCACAATTCCCTCCACTTAGTCAATTAAGAGATCAAGTTTTATGGCTGTGCTAGGTTGTAGGGGTTTCTTTTACCTACTTAGTATTATTTTTCCAGCTCCATCTTGGCACCTACATTTATTTGAAACAAATTGCAGGATAATTTGTTTTTCTAATTTTCAAGAAGTGAACTTCTGGTTCCAGGGGGGTCGCTGTTTTGGGCGCCTGGTGCCAGCGATGTGGGACTGCACACAGAGATTTGTGCTATGTGAGGAAATACTTCATTAGACTTGTATTCCACGAAGACACTCTTGCTTCTTAACGCCTATGATTTTAATTAAAACCTGGAAAGTGAAGAATCCTTGGGTTGTATTAATGTTTTCATTTCCATTAGGACAGGAGAGTTTATAAACACGAGCTGGGTTTATAAATTAGACCTTGTAAGAATATTATGTGCACAGTGCAGCAAAGGCAGCTGAGAACGCGAGTGGAGCTGGCCCCATGTGTCTCTTTCCTTGGCTGGCTCTCGCTTTCCAGTGTCCTCCCCTTGGCACAGGCTTTTCTGAGCTGTTCAAGGGTTCCCCCTTGGAGACTAAACTAATGGCTTCTTCCATTTCTTTCTGTGGATGTTCTCCTCACTCAGCAAAGCAGGAAGAGAAGCAGATGTTTTAATCAGGGCCTTGCAAAACAACTTGCAAAGGTGACATTGGGTATAGCAATTTTCTGATGAGTTACATGAAAGGGGAGAGATTCTCCTGACCCAGTTCTCGTATGCATGTGTACACAGAGATGCACTCAGAGATAGTCAGGTCTAAAGATGCATCCCACATACAGTCATCCATATCCAGAGTGTGAATATATATCGCTGAGCACGCAGGGGAATGTGACAGAAGATGCAATCTCCTCCAGAGATGATGTGACAGCTGCACACAGCTGTGCGCAGGCTGCCCCAGGGGGTGCAGGCAGGCATTGCCCAGCAGGCACTGCCCAGCAGGCACTGCCTGGCACAAACACTGATGCAGGGAGCCACAGGCCCCATACAGCCTGACTGTACTCAGCTGTGCAAACTGCACGCGGGCCATCAGTGTGACACCAATGACAATAACAAGCACTTGCGTGCTGCGTTCTGCTCAAGGACAGGTTTGCAAAGACATCCACAATTTTATGCAAGGGAAAGCAAAATGTGGATAGATTAAGTGCCCAGATTCACACAGTTTGTCAGCAGCAGAGCTGAGAATAAAATCTGGATCTCATGTGTAGGGTTCCTGAGTTTCCATTCATAATTCCCACAGGGTAAACTTCCCACTCCTAACTGTAATTTTGTAACATCCTTGGAAATTACTTTCCATTGGAAGTGTAATGGTACAGATCAGCTATATTTACTTGCATCTGTGACCTTTGGCTGTGGTATCTCAGGTTGGCTCCAGACTTTTCTTGCAGTGGTCATCAGTAGGGTCAGCTCAGCAACACCTGCCCTGTGTGCAATGCAGCATCATGCAGGAATGATACCTGAGCTAATCTCTTCAGGCAGTGTGTGGTGTAGCCCACACCCTGTTAGCATTTGCTTTTTGGAGAGTGGGTACACAGCTTTCATTCTGAAGTCTGGCTTCTCTTCAGAATGCAGTAGGATGGACCCTGTGCTAAAACCATGCAGACCCCCATAGGTTCTGCAGGAGTGAGTTTGAAGGCATTTTGTATGGGCACCTGTGCATGAGTGTAAATGTTTCTGCTCTGCAGTCTAAGCTATGTGAGTGGAGTAGGCCATCTCTTCAGCCCTTGATGACATTGGTTTAGCACCATAACTGCTGAGCTGTCTGAGCTGGTTTGCAAGGTAGCATCTGGGATTCACAAACAGCTCTGTTTCCATCAATGGCTGAGGTGGTACAGGGGGTGTAGGAAGTTGGGAAGAGAGCTCGTGGGCATGCCTGCCTCTCCCCATCTCCCTCACAGTATGACTGGATGTTTTGACATGAGGCTGATGTTCAGGAGAAGGGAGGGAGGCGTACTCACTGTCAGCCTCTGTCTCCTTGAGCCCAGTAGGGCTGTTATTGAGATATCCTTCCAAGCAGCTTAAATGGAAACGTCTGGTGACAAAATGAAAACAAATGGAGAAGCCGGCGAGACTGGCTGGCGGGGGTTCCCTTCCCTGGTGCTGCCAGCCCTGAGGGAGAGGAGGGGCTTGCTGGCACTTCCAGTCTCGATAATGCATCTGGGTTAGTGGAAGGGGCAGTGGCAGGGGAGGAGGAGGGAGTGGATAGCTTCCTGGGCAATTTTTCAGGCTCTTAAAACACTGCTGAACCCACTAGAGGCCATTATTTAGGCTGCCTGGCAACATGGGCTCTCACCCTCTGTTGAGACTTGGAGGGTTCTGGGTCACTGCATCCCTGCAGAAAGTGGGGAGAGCTGAGGTCCCTCAGTGAGGGTGATGCCAGGAGCCTCCCCACTGGCAGCTCCTCTACTGCCCCTGCTGCCACTGCTTGGGTTCAAGGCGACACCAGTGGTAGTTCAGAAACATTCTCTGCTTTTTGAAAAATGTTTTTGCTTTCTGTCTCTCACTTTCCTTCCCTGTATTTCTGCAGGAGAGTGTTGCTCACCTCATTTACAAAACAGTCTTTGTTTAATCCCTTTACTTACCCAGTCTTGCTCACCTCCCTGTGGCCCAATCCCCTTCTTTGAGAAAGGAGTCTAGTGGTGATGGCTATTCAGGAATTCCAAATTCAGGAATGAATTTGCCAGGAAAAAGTCTTGTCCGACCCACTGCCTGCTTAGGGAGGCAGTAAATCATAGGCATGGCATAACCCTGTGGGCGAGTGGGCAGGGCTGGATGTGAAGGGTGTCAGGGAGTCTGAAAACCTTCTGAGAACATGGCACATTGAGCTCCATCCAACAGTGCTGCTCCAAGAGGCTCTTGCAGGGGCTTCACGTTTTCAATGAGTGGGAG
This sequence comes from Vireo altiloquus, assembly GCA_013396875.1. Lineage (NCBI taxonomy): Eukaryota > Metazoa > Chordata > Aves > Passeriformes > Vireonidae > Vireo > Vireo altiloquus. The sequence goes on along the minus strand of VZRF01005649.1, from coordinate 38,669 downwards.
TAAGAGGGGCGGGAGGGGAGAAGGGGATTGGGAGCTGCATAGAAATGCCGTGGTAACACCCGCACGTTAATGGCAACACTTCTCCAAGAAATTTCTCTTGAGAGTTCCTCATTATGCAAACAAGTCTGGCAAATGATAATGCCTCCTGTACTTCCAAGGATTAATGTATGTAAATGGCAGAGCTGCTGCTCGTTCCCAAAAGCAACATTCAGTTTCCCACACCGGAGCCAGCGCCTTGGCCAAGGGCACCGAGTCTCAGGGTATTCGCTGAGTGCTCTTTCCACTCCCCTTTCATGCCAGCTGGCCCCCGAATTTTCTAGGATCAGTGGAATACTGAGTACAGCATCATGGCCTTCAGTGTATGTGGGTCAGTATATGTCACCTGCAGCCTGCTGAGGACACCGTCACGTGTCCTGGTGATCTGCCAGAGAAACCAGCAAAGTAGATCCTGGTGTTGGGGGATGTGATCCAGGCAATATATTGCTTCATAACATTGCTAGAATGCAGGGGGTAGATGGGGAGGGTCGCTAACTTCTTAAGTACAGGCTTCAATTTGGTGTGGAAAGGAGTTATTTGTTATAATCAGAAAATAATTTTGTCACCTTTGTTAAATGCACCTTTGGTGCATTTTAGGTCTTTTTTACTCTAGTGTAATGTGGTTAAGAAGCAGGAAACCACAGAAAAATCAGGTGGGGGTTTTTATGTGGTTTTTTTAATAATCTAGGTCAGGTCAATCTGAGTTAACTGAGCCTGAGGCTGACATCACCAAGTTTATCTTGTGGTAAAACCAAAGTATGCTATCAGTGTGATATTTTTCCACTTGAGATAACTTCTGACAGTTGCCATGAGGTTAAAAACGCACTTTTTTTTCCCTTCCTTTCTTTCTTTGGGTTTGGAATTTTTTGATTTTATTTTACTTTTGGCTTTAGGCTCTGCTTATTGACTGTAATTTGCTTGACTGTGCATGCATAGCAGAGTCCTATCACGACTGGCACTAGTATCCAGCATCCTCAGCAGCAGCTGACTACCAACATCCACAGCTTACTTGCCATGTGACAAGCAGAAGCTTGGCCTCTTCAAGGTGCTCTGACTGCCACCTTCCCTTAACACCAAATAACTGCAAGTGAACTAATTTCTGATTGCTAAAACTGGTGTCTGCAGCCAAGCATATCTCAGCTAAGGATCATTCGCTCAAAACGCAGGTGAGCTGCTTTGCCAAGCACCAGGAGACAGCTGAAACTAAAGTAGCTTTGGAATTTTTAGTGCACAGCCAATTTCTCAACATTTTTCTTCCCCCCCCCGGCTCCATGATGTTATTAATAAAATGGAAGTGGAGGATTTTGTGTTGTGACCCAAGAAAAATCATACTCATTTTTAGTAGGCTTGAACTTTTGATTTCTATTTCATTCCAAAAAAGCATGAAGCTAATTTTGTTTTCCTTTATTAGGCTGGGGGGAGTTGTCATTTTCACCCTCTTCTCTACTCAGCTGATCTTGAAGAAAAGAGGAAAATGGTACATGATGGTGGTTCCCTTCTGACAAAGCAGAGTTAAATCACAGGAGATATGATCTACATAGCACAGCCTGTAGCAAAGAACAGAGGCGTTTAACCTTCCTCAGACTTTTACAAGACAAAAGGAAAATGCATCTTAACGCTAAAACAGCTTGAAATTGAGCCGTTTGGGGCATTTCAAGAAATAAGACTGAAGCATTGGATGATATGAATTTTAAGATTCTTTCTCTCTTTCGAACCCAGAAGGAAAATGTTACAAAATTTCTGTGAATAATTTTGAAATTTGCTTGTGCCATGAGGGTTAGCTGTGAAATTGGTGTCATTTTGAATTCACATGAGAGGTGACTTGTTAGGGAAATGCTTTACTAGGATGAAGTTTGGCTGTCCAAACCAAAGCGTGCCAGAAGACATGCTTGCAAAAGAGAGTGGTGGTTGCTGTCAGCCTTAAGGGAAGAGCAGCCTGGCGGATGAATGGTGAGCCCTTTGCAAACTGCTTGCCCCTGGCTTGCAAACCCTGCAGAAGGCAAACAGAGGTTCATTTAGAGGCTGCATTTTCTATTTGGACCTGGGATGAGAAGAGTGTATTGTTTTGTATCACAAGAACTATGCAGAAATGGATGTTTTACATCCAGATGCCAGTTTCTGTTCTGCTTTGGATACAAGCTGCAGAACTCTGACAGCTGTGGGGAGGGAGGTGTGGGTGTGGAGCAGGGAGGTGGAAGCTGGAAGCTAGAGTTGGAACCCCCTAACTCGCTTTTTTGCTCAAGGGATTGTGAAAGTTCTCAGAGATTGCAATTCTTTTCCAGCTCTGAAGAATCTTGTTGATATATGCTCTACATTATGATCATATATAAAGACTGATAAGGCATCTCTGAAAGAAAATCAGAGGGGAGTGTGTTGCTGTGCGTGCTAAAGTAGCAGAAGTGTGACTGTCACGTTCAAACCTTACATTTTGATATACGGCCATAACAAAGGGGGTGAGGGGTCTGTCTCTATAAAGAACACCACAAAATCTACTGCCTAATGATTTTTCTAAAAAGAGAATATAAATCAAAACTGAGAAACTCGGAAGGCTTTTACACCTACTTAGCAGATTCTATGTGCATTGAATGTGTGCTGCTATAAAACCCTACGGTACTCTGTCTTTGAAAGTTGGTTGGGAACTAATAGCACCTTATCAGGGTTTTGCATGCGATAGCCCTAAGGTTTACCTTTGTAGTGCCTTTTGAAAACAGGTCCTGCCGTACAGAGCTCCAGTCTGTGCTCTAGCTAAAGGTGAAAAGGGGATACGGGAAAGGGAAATAATAAGATTATACCTAATTGCTTTAGCATCCACTTAACTATTTTACATATGTGTCTTAGAACAAATGTTTGTGCAGTGTCTAGACTGCTGTTTACAAATGTGTTAGCTAACTCTGGCTAATTGGGGAGCAATTACCGTGAGTTAAAACAGTAGTCTAATGCCAGAGTGCACCTTCCCTCTTCCCATCCACACCAAGCCTGCCAGAGCTCACGAAGTGCTTGGACAACACACTCAGGCACATGGTGTGATTTTTTTGGGTGTTGTCATGTGCAGGGCCAGGGGTTGGACTCAATGATCCTTTGGGTGTCCTTACAACTCAGGATATTCTACGATTCTACAATCTCTACCTCTATCCTGTGAGGCAGGAGAGGTTTCACTTGCAGCATAGAGGCATGCTGCTATATGGCGTTCCCCCACCCCCTTTTTTACCCCCTTCCCTGCTAAATCCTGTCCACTCTCTCGAGCTCCTCCTATAGGTCTGTGAGGGACCCCAACTCCACCCCCCTCCAATCCCCATGAAACTCCAGACCCTCTCCCTTTCCCTGCCTTTGCCTCTGGAGATCTACATGCCACCTTGTGAATAAAGACCTTCTGTGTTCTCCATGCGGAGCCCTCTTCTCATCTCCTTTACTGCTGCATTTGTTGTGAGGAGCAAGATGCCAGAGCTAGCCATGGGGCTCTGTGGCCAGTGAGGGCCCTGTGGTCCATGCCTTCCGAGGGAAGGTTTGGAGCACGAGAGGCTGACCCTGGCTGGGCAGAAATGCTCTTTGGCACTGCTTTGCGGCTTGCCACTCCACTGAAAAGCCAGCAAACCGCAATGCTGCTCCCTGTTAAGGGAAGGAGAAAAGCATATAAAGAGGGTTCCAGAGCTCTCCCAGCAGTGTGCTCGCTGTGCCACTTCTGCAGGAGGGCTGCCAGCGATTTCCATTGCTCGGCTGTGGCATTAGCTTCACTGAGCTGTTCCTCCCCACCTTGGGTCTTCTGCAGGCTCCAGCCTTCTTCTGGCTTTTCCCTTGTCTGCACTGCACCTGCCAGAGCCTGGTACAGCCCTTCTGTTACCACCCCTCATGCCTCACCCTAAGGAGGGAAACTGCTCTCAGTTACGCTCAGGTGACGGCTTCCCTCACCTAAATAATGCTGCCTCTCCAGTGGCAGCCGGGCTTCTGCTCTGTGTTGGCTGGAGATCCCTGTGGGGGCTGGGGCTGTATGGGATCACTGGGGGCAGAGCCCTGGGAGGCTCCTGGCGGTCATCAGGAAGCAGGGCGTGGCACCCTCCTCTCCCTCTGCCATTTCTGGGAGCTGTTTGACTCTGCTGTGACATCAGAGCCATCAGTGGCTGGGAGCAGAATGCCAGGGCAGCTGTGCCAAGCCCCCATGGGCCATGCCAGTGCTGCACAGCCTGTTCTGCTGGCACCCAGAACGGGATGGTTGTGGCAGGCAGAGCTGGGTGAGCCCCTCAGCAAATCTGCTTCCCCTGGCAGCATCCTGTGTGCCTGGAGGTGCCCCCCCAGCCTGCCCTCTCAGGGACCAGCAAAGGCAACCTGGATCAACAAGGTACAGGCCAGGATTTCATGAGAGCTCTTGTGCTGTGTGGAAGCACCAGGCTGAAGGGATATGAGGAATACCCAACTCCCAGCCTTCTACTCAGACCCATTGTGAATGTTGTCTTTAGAGTAGGTTTCCCAGTGGGAAAATAAAGGGAAATTGCCCAGGCTGAGCAGCAGCTGCTGCTATTTTAGAAGTGCAGTGCCTGGTTTCCCCAGCCCCCTTCAGTTCCTGTGGAACCACTTTTTTGGTGGTTGGATGCTTTGGGGATGGTGCCTTGAAAGCAGCCTTTGGGCCATGATGTGGGCTCAGCCAGAGTGCCGTCACACTTGGCAGGCCTCCTCAGCTGTGGGGTAGGATGTGCCCTTGAGGAGCTTTTTGGAGGTGGACTTTCATGGAAGTGTGTTAGAGGTGTGTGTTACAGGTGTGTGTTAGAGGTGCCTAGCAGGGGTGGATTTGTGGGCTCTTGGCTTTCTCTTTTCCCCTCAGTACTCGTCACAAATCACAGCAGTAAGACTTGTTCTTCTGCAATGGGGTAGTAGTTATTCCCCAGATAAACCAGGCCTTCCTGGGACTGTGGGCTGGAAAAAACTCTGGTCAAGGACAGAGTAAGAGTAGAAAAATTTTACATGGAGAGGATTTATGAGCACAGACACAAGCATTGCTTGTTCGCTTTCCTATTGCACACACACGTCTGGAAGTTAAACCCATGAGCTAATTGCAAAGCCACGTGCACATATTATATGTATATAAATAATAATAAACCTCCCATTCATTATGTACCCTGGAGTGTCTAACCTGCACTGCATCCAGTAATTCATTTGCTTGGGAATCAATCCAATATTAGAATAGCAAAAATGAAAGGTTGGAGGAGCTCTCAGGAGTCCATTTTCTTCCTTGCAGACAGGATCAAAAATACCAATTGCAAACTCATGATCTGCCACAAATACTCATACATGTGTGGAACAGGGGCAGATTTCCCTGCCAAATTAATGCACACTCCTTTCTTAATGCGTATTTTCCCTGAAAAGTTTCCTAGGAAGATTTAGTTCTGAGATAAATTTGTTTCTGATGTGCCAGCACGTACTGGAAGCTAATAATCATGGAGATTTTCTCATGTGGAAAGGGAGGCTGGCAGTCCCCTACTGGGGCATGAAATATTCACTTCTGGGTCTTGGATTATCATATTCTGATTAAAGCTTCTGTATGCATTAAAATGTTAAAACATTTTGGAAATGTTTTAATGTTCCAACATATTTTAGCATTCCAAAACTTGGAACAGTTTGGAAATGTTTAACATGCACTCATTTTGAGCCTTTCTATCCTCCATATGTCTTTTGAAGAATTTTTGCAGCCCCTACAAGTTTTTGGAATCATTAACAAATGGTTTTATCAAGGTCTCTTTAAATGTAGGGGAAATCCTCTCACTGATGCAACAGTTTTTGCCAAAGATCCTGGGATTTTGTTGGTGGAGGACAACATGAAGTATGAGATGTTGATAATGACTGGGAATAATTAGGAAGGCATGAAAAGCAGGAGTTTTTTTCTGCACTTGGGAGTTATTCAAGGGAAATCTGCATATTGTCAGGAGAGCTCTAGTAGTGCTGGTTGCAGGTACAGTCATTCTGAAGGCAGTGTCAGCTGTCAGACTGACTGTTGCAATCTACTAGAATGCGTGGCTGGGGTTGTGCTCCTGTCATGGGTTACAGGCATCCACTGTGTTCACCTGTACTGCTGGTTTATTTTAGGTTCACTGCTTTAAGGTGTTCATGGTTTTAAGCACTTGTCAGCTCTAACAGAGGAGGCTTTGAAAGCTAAACTGGTTTCCTAGGAAAGTAAAGTGTTTTGTTCTAGTCAAGTAAAACTTTTGTATTCCCCATTATAAAATTGGAAACACAGTTATTAAAACAGTGCAGCCGTACTTCGCATCTGTCAGTAGTTTTAGCTGTCACTCGTGGAAATTTTTTTGGCACTTTGCACTCAAACCAAACATCATTGTGCAGAAATAATCTCCCAGGGCAGAAGTGGTACAGTTTCTCTGAATTTTTCTTTTATATAGACTCATACAGAGTTTGGAACCTGCTTTGTTTTAAAGCTGACTTTCCTGAGCTCACACTTGTCTTTTTCTTCTGCTAGCATTTTTAAAGGAGCAAGCCATTTTAGTTTTAGAAGCTTGTGAAATTGTTTTTAGTTGTTGGCATTAGTGTTGTCTTCTGAAATGCATCAGCCATGTGTTTGTTACAGATTACTTTCACTGGGCATATCCTCATCAAGAAGGAAGTTAATTGACAGGCACTTTCCCCAGGTATCTCTTAGGTTAATATGGCTGATGTGTATGTTGCCTGTGTTTGTTGTGGTTTCTCTAACCCATATCAGAAGAATTACTTAGGAAACAGTATTTGTCACAATCTCAGAAGTGAAATTGAGTTGTGTGGCTTGTGTATAGCATGTAGATGATTAATCTGGCAGATGGAGCACTTCAGATTTCCTTATGTTACCAATTTTAGGAGGACGTTTGGGAAGGGCAGAGGGATTGGCCGTGGGTCCATATGCAGAAGAAAGTCAGGTTTTGTTTGTAAGTGAAAAGTTTCTTTGAAATCTATGTGAAACAAGAAGTCTGTAGTCTGTAAAAAACTTCTCACTATACTCCTTGAGTCTATCTAGAAAATATTTTAATTGCATTTTAGTTTCAAAAATGTGGAAATATTTATCTCCATATCATGAGGCTTGAATAGGTGAAGTCAGCTGTCCAAGTGACTGAGGATCCGCCATGAGTCCCAGAGAGGGCATGAGGAATTTTGAAGGATCCACACAAGGATGTTTAACAGGTGCTGAGCACGCATGCTGCTGTCTTGCAAGACTCCTAGTGACTGTCATTACAGGTTCTGTTTTTCAACCATGCTTGCTCCCAGCACAAGGAGCTCTGTTTTGAAAACCTGGATGCTAGATTTGTTGCCCAAATGAGATATCAGCTCATTTGAAAAAAATCTGTCTCCAGTTGTGAATGCTGCACTTGCCGAGAAAGCCAGCCAAATGCCTGCACCTGCTCCAGATACCAAGCTTGGAGTAACCCTGTTTCAACATAAGCCTTTTATCTTGCATAGAGCAGGGGGTTTTCCTTTCCCATGCCCCAGGCATCATGTGAAGTAGGGTGCTGTGCTGGAAAATCCATCCTTTCCTTTCTGGACCCATTCCAGCACCCCAGTTTACAAATACTGTGCTGTGGGGAGGTGTTGCCTTTCGCAAAACAGGCATAAAACAGCTAGTTTGTGCCCTACTCTGGTATCAGCTGTGGGTTGTGTATCTCTTCCTCTGATAATGTTTCCTGCCACACCTTACTGCTTATCTCTACTGCCACAGTTTTGCAAATGTCATAAAAATCCCCTTGCAGACAGTTAATGCAATATGAGGCGAACGAAAAGGCGGAGACTTGTCACAGACCTCCGGAAGTGAGGTGTAATCATCCCCGGTGCCTCTGCTCACTGATGCCCAGTGTGATCTGAAAGAAAAGCTGGTTCCCTGCCCAAATGCAGCCAAGGGAGTGAGATGCCTTCTTGTTTCTGGGGATGGGGCTGCGAGCTCTGTGCACCTCCACACTGGGGTCCTCTGAGGAGATATGTACACTGTCATTACTGAATCATTCGGTGTGCTGTTGAGCACATGGGACTGTCAAACTTCTGAGTTAAATCTACTCATAACCATTGCAAAGCCATTTTGATGCCTATGACAGTTAAAACCTCTTACGGTGAAGTCATTTATTGCAGCCTAACATTTCACTACAGTGAGAGTGGGTGCTTGTAGTAATCCTTGAGAAAGATCAAATTGAATTTTAAGAGGTGCTTCCCATTGTGGCAGTGGCTAAGTGCTTAACCATGTGAGGGTCCAGGGGAACACTGAGCCGCCAATTCGATAAGGACACCATCTGGAAACTCCACACGAGGAAATCAGCAGAGGTTCAGAAAAGCGCAGAAAGGGAAGTGGCCTCTCAAATCAGTAGCTCTGTCCAATAGGAGGCATGCATGTGTGCATCTGTACAGGCATGATTGCAGGCATCTCATCTTGAAGTTGTTTTGCATGTTTCACACATGCAAAGGCATGTGAGATAAGGCATCATGCGTTTTGTTGGTGAGAATAATATGGGGTGTCACACTCTGAGCTAAGTAGTCCTTCATCCCAACCCTTCCTTTTTTTGTTTTTCTTGTTGTTATTTCTTCCTTAATGAGATGCATTTGGACTGACTGAAGCCATTTTTCTTTCCCCTTGGCATTTATACCTTTTATGTGGTGGTGCAAAGTCATTCATATTCCCACCACAGAGCTGTTAGAGAAGAAAAGGCATGACTGTCCTTTCAGCTAGTAACATTTTGAGATCTGAATATCTTCATTAGAAAGGTCATGAAAAATGCTCTAGTGTTCTGCTCTTATCCTGTGATTTACCTTTCAAGTCCAGACTGTCTAGATCCCATACAGCTAAGCCTGGTACATACATGGGGAATATATCTAAGTATTGATGCTAGGACTGGCCCCTGTAATTGGTCCCCAGACAGTAGTGCCTGTTGTAACCACTTACGGGCAAAGAGGAGGATAGGAATGTACAGACAGAGTGCTTTTGCTTGGAAATTGTTGGACAGTGTGGTTTCCCCATGGACAAAATTCCATTTTCTGAGCAGGTCTAATCACAGACCTGCCTGATAACCCAGGTCACTGCTACAGGAGCTTGTGTTTGTCCTGCTGCTCCTTATATTGAAGAGGAATATAGAGTTACAAAGGCCACTACCTCGATATCGGATTTGCGTCGCAAAACAGCTTTCAGTTGAGAGGGAAAGTTGTCGGATTCTTGGAGAAAAAACCCTTAGCTCAGGAGTTTCCAAACTTTTCTTCTTGATGCTCCATTTTCTGGGGCAGTGATCTTTCCTGCAAGATTTCAGACTTTTTTGTTGGAGTCAAGACCCCTATTTTGGGATCTGCTGCCTTAGCTTCTTACATTGGTGGGGTCATCCCCAGTGATGCCAAAAAGTAAATCCCTTATGGGCTGTGTCATAAGCTGATCTACTTAATCAGGTGGAAAGAAAAGTTTTAAGCCATTCCCAGTGCCCAGTTCTGGAGATGCACTGCGGGTTGGTCACTGTCACCACACAAAGCACTGGCAGCACTCTGTGGGGTGCCAGCAGACGGACCAGCAGCCTGGATTACTTCTCATAACTTGTATGTCTGTGAGGAAAGGATGGTGAGGAAAGGACTGCACATGGATTAGTGTTTTGTGTGAGAGAGAAACTACGATGAGATGGGTGGAAGTAACCCAATGAGAGGATCTCATTCATCCCACTGCTGAAAGACCAGATCAGCTTTGCTTGGCTGTTTCCTGACATGTTGATCTAGTTTATTCTAAAAATCCTTCTATTGATGGGGTCTCTGCAGCACAAAACATTTTTTTCCAATGCTTGAAGCTTTTATCGCTAGAACCCAGAGGTGACTTCTAACCTTATTCTCCTTTTCTGCAATTTAGCCCCCACTTTTCTTGCTGTATTTGTCAGGGATATGCAGAACAAACTGGGTTTTTTGGAGTTTTTTTGAAACCTTTCAAGTTTTTGAAAACTGTTCTAATGTCTCATCTATTTCTTTGTCGCCTTTAAAGTAAATAGCTCCAATGCACTCAAGATCCCATAGAAATTATGTTTTCTCAGCTTTCGGTTATTATCATTGCCTTCCTCAGATCTCTCTCCAGCAGAGCCACACTTCCCTTGGGGTTCATTCTTCCGAGGTGGACACAGAGCTCTGGCTCACTCCCACTATTGTTAGGTAATGATAATTAGTTTCTGTGTTTTGCAGATTTCATCCTGGTACACTTATATTGTATTTTCTTTTTCATTTCTAGCAAGGCAGTAGTGATTCATGCTGAGCTTATGGTCTACTGTTGGCTTTTCTCCTGTAAGCCCCTTTTCTGCTAGGCTGTTAATGGCCTGATTGTTCATCCTCTGTCAATGGAGACTTATTCCTGCCAAAGCGTAATACCTTGCACGTGCCTATATAGTATTTTATTCAACTTTTTATCAGTTCATGTTGTAAATGAGATAATTTTAAATTCCTTACCTATCTTCCACATGTGCTCCTGGCTCAGCTTGCTGCCATCTGCAAATTTAATAAACAGATTTTATCCTGGTCATTAATGAAAATATTGAATATCACCAGACTGTGAACAGATCCGTGCAGAAACCCCACTGGTGTATCCTTGCATGTTGACAGTGAGCCGGTGGTAACTACTTTCTGAGTACTGTTTTCCAACAAGTTGTATAGCCATTTCATAGTGCATTCATTTAGACCATATTTTCTGAGCTTGCCTATAGGAATGTTTGGAGAAAAGGTGTCAGAAAGCCTACTAAGGTCAAGATATATGACTATACTCTTTCTCTGCTGTCCACAAGACCCATTACCCTTGCACTGCAGAAAATTAGATTGGCTTGACATGATTTTCCTTGACAAGTGCATGTTGCCTGTTACTCATCTCCTTGTTATCTTGCAGGTGCTTGAAAGTAGTCTGGTTATTTGTTCCTGTCTGTCCTGGGAACCAAAGCTAAGTTCTCTGCTTTATAATCCCCTGGTCTACCCATTTGTCAAGATACATACCACATTTGGTCAGATTTTTTCTTCTGTGGAGCCAGGCTTAGCCCCTTGGTTTTCCAGCTGTTTGCAGGTGAATGTTGAAGCAAAAATATCAAATCCAAGCATGCTTGATTGAATATATTGCACCCAAGTAAGGCTGTACTGTCAGCCCCCACCAGCACTGTGGGTTTGCCTCACTTCTGGAGAAGCAATGTCACAAATCTGTAACTAAAATGAGCAGTCTCAGGAGTTTACCTGCAGTGTAAATAAGATAAATTATGTGTTGTTTGGTGTATCACAGCTGTGGATATGCATAGAAAAGCCCTGTGCTGGCCAAATCAGAAGTGCTGTAAACCAGTTAATCTGTGTTTACCCTTCAGCTCTGCCTAGCAGAGGCTCACAGAAGGACAAGGAAGAGAATCTGAATAGTATTCTATTACCACTGCTTGAAGAGAAAGTAGAACAGACAAGTGTGTGTGTGTGTGTGTATGTGTGTCTGTAACTGGCACAAGCCAAAACTAACTGTGTCTGTAACTGGCACAAGCCTTTTTGTATAGCTACTTTTAGGCAAATAGGCTTTGACTGAGCCTTGAGGCTTGTTTTGGAAGATTTTAAAAAAATCCGGGGAGATTCTTTTCACGTGTTCTTGGGCAGTCTCATTTTTGCTTAAAAGTGACAGAGACAAGACAATTCAGAGTAGATTACAGAAGTGGAAAAGCAAAAGACTGATAGAAGAGCTTGGAAGCAGGGAAAGACGTGAGAGAGGTATCAGGGACTGAAATGCATGGTGTGAGTACAGGCAGAGATACAGAATGGAGTCAGGAAGAGAAGGAAAAGGGCTGAGGAAAGAAATTGAAGAAGCAGTAGTTGTTCTTTGGTGGATTTCAAGGTTTTCCAGGATTTAGTCTAAATAGAGGAAGGCACAGCATCTAACGTGGAAGGGAGGAATGAGAAAAGATGGGGACAGAGCAGAGCATCTAAACTACTACAATAAGGACAGCAGGCAGAATCTTGAAGACTCAGAGCTGTGCAACGCTGGGACCACTGCACCAAGCTGGAAGGCAGCACATCCTTGGCACTGAAACAGGGTAGGGGGGAGGCCCTGGCTGGCACTAAGGTGCAGTCGAGTTTATGATGGGATGCAATCAATAGGAACAAAGCCGGCTGACAGATAAAGAGCCTGAGAATGGTTATCGTTGCAGTATGAAACCGCATTGCATTGATTCATGGCACTTGGGGATTAATCTGCCTTCAGGTACACCTGGCTTTTAAAAGTGTTCTAGTTACGCTTTTTACAACCTGAAATAGAGTCAAGTGAACTGGGTTTTTCTCCAAATTGAGAGCTGTCCAGCTCTGGAGTCTGGTTCAGCCAACTAGAGTAAAACAGCCAGCCAGCTGCAAACTTACAATTTTCATCCAAGTGCTCCCCTCAGTACCTGTGAAATTGCTGATTTGTGTCTTTTCGCAGGAGCTCATCACTTGCCCTTCTGAGCTCTCAGTTCTGGGGGAAGGGTAGCACCATGATCCAAAATGTGGGGAGAAATCTGAATGAAACTGTAACAAAGAGGTTGTGATAATTTTTAAAGAAAGTGTAATATGTATTCCTTCTGATTAGACCATCCAGCCACTGTATAACTGGGAAGGGCAGTTTGGAGAAGGAAGAGAAGCAGTCGTGGGGAGAAGCAGGTGGGATCTTAGGAGGAGAAGGGAAGTCTGATGAGGTGAAATAGGATGGAGGTGTGCACTTAAAAAATAGCAGAGCAAGATGTTATTTTTGAGGTCTTTGTCCCACGGGCTTTTGATCATATCTCTGTATGAGTAAGTGGAGTAGAGAGCTAGGAGTGATAGAGGTCAAAACTTTTCTTGGGGGAGAAAAAAGAGTGTTTTCACTAAAGAAAGTATATGGGCAGAAACAGATTATGCCTTAAGGGTCATTGGTCATCAGCAGGGGCAGATGCAGCACTATGACTCCCACAGTCCTGACAGTTCTGTTGCTGGAGACAGCCTGGTGCAAGCAGCCAGCTTGAAAGGCAGTGATAGAGGAAGTGTTCTAGCTGGGCCTTTTTCTCTGCTCTTGCACTTGCACTTCATCCTCACCTGTGACAGACCTTGCCAGGCTGGTCCTGGTGCTATCATCAGCAAAAAATTCAGTGGGCTGCTTACAGCTTAAATGACCATTTCCCTTCAGACTTGCTGTCTTTATTCAAATGCCATGAAGATGGGAAGCCACCTTTCCAGCACTGCAGGGCTAATGCCGTTATCCTGATTCCCAGAAAACACTGCTTCTGGTCCTCTGCGGAAGTAGGAGGCTGGTCCTTCAGCTGACTGGCAGGCAGTGATGAAGTCTGAGAGGAGTCTAGGAGCCTGTCCTAAGCCTGAATCAAGGGATTTCTCTGCAGCTGCTCTTGCCTTGCCCAGAGAAAGGTTAAGTTGCCTGGTGCGGGCCATCACACGCTGACGGTTTGATGTTGCCTGCTTATACATCCCAGGACTTGGCCAGGCCCCACCACTTTAACTTTCACTCTTAGTAAATCACGAAATGAAATGGAGTTTTCTTCCGAGTGACAGGTAAATCTTGGCCACTCTCTAGCTGCTGTACCAGTATCGCTTAATTCTTTAATCCCTTTGCCCTCCGTTCCTTGGTGCAGTGAGCACATGCTGGGAAGCACTGGAATGACAAGCGATTTCTCTGTGCCTGACACCTCGGTTGGGAGACTTGATTAAGGGAAAATATCTCTGCATTCATTTTTTTCAGGTGCAGAGGATGAAATGCACCTAAGAAATCATCTGGGGCTGGGAAGCATTTCAGAGATTCCTTGCTCTGCTACCTGCCCAGCCTCTCAGGCCAGTGGCCTTTCTGTGTTGTATGTGCAGCTGGTTTTATGGGGAGGTGAAGTTTTGCCTTTATATTTCCAGTTTTACTCTGACAGACATTGAGAGGTTTTCTGCCAGGTCTAAAGAGAATCTCTGCACTCTACCTTATAGAGCAACCTCCTGCCAGTATCAGAGACTTGGGTAATCCCTTCTATTCACAAGGGTGAGGAGGTGGCTCCTTCCACTCACTGCTGCCAGCTGCCAGCCTGGGGAACTGGAGCAGTTGGGAGCTTCTCCTGTCAAGAAGGCCGTAGATCATTCCCTCCAGCATCTTTCACTCTGATTCCAGTGACATTACTGCAGCTCTGGGAGCTGTTATTAGTATTCAGTGGTACACTTTTAAGCAAAACCTGAGAAAGGAATTAATCTGTCAATAGGAATGAATATACTGGACAGTGATTTATGCAGATCCTGTACTCAGAATGACTGTGTTCCTTTCAACTGCACCTCTCAGTCTTGTTCCCAGAGCCAATACACAAACTTGCATTTAAAGTTACATTACAGCTGGCTGATCATTTGTTCGACACCTGGGTCCATGCAAGCACCGCTATACTCGGGAGGCAAAGCTGAGAAGCACACGTGTCTGTCACTTTTTACAAAGCTCAAACAGTAGGAGACATAGCCAAGGCACTGGGCTCTGTTCAGTTATCCAGGGCACATGTACTGGGCTCTGGCATCTTGCACATGTGGGAACTTGTGGCATGTGCTTGTCACTTCCCAGGCACTGTGCCTGGCTGCTGGATCCATACATGGAAAGGTGTGTACAGCTGTGTAAACACAGAGGTGCATCTGTGGGAGGAGGAGACTGTGCTCTCTGTACACAGCAAGCACAGCTATAGAAGCCTGGCATCCGCTGCATGCATGGTTAGAAACACAACTACTCATTTGGGTGCACAGGGTCCTGAGGGTGCATGTTATGGTGACAGCCTGGTCTGGTTGGAAGAGCGTGTTTGTGGGTTAGGAGATTTATGCTGCATTTCTCACTGTCCCCCTTATTTATTGTGACACTTTGAGAAGCCACTTCACAGACCTGTCTTTTTATCCTGGTTTCTATACAGAAGGCAATTGCAGCACTACCAATTCTGGAATTTTTTGTCATATGTCTCAATGATAATTTGTGCTTTACCAAATGCCTCTGCTTCTGAAAGTAAATTGTTCTCAACCTTTTGTGGTTTTGATGACAGAGCAAAGCTTGAAAATATGGCTTGCAACTGCCCTTGAGGCTCATTAATGACAAAAAGAAGGAGGGAAATGAACTTTTTTTCTTGTTTGGAAATCCTTTCTGTTTTCTGGGACCCTGATTAACAACGTTGGTGTGATTCAGGGTTGTGAATGTTTGTTGGAATACTGATAGGATTCTTCAGCCTTGTGTAGGCAGGACACTGTGTGTTGCTCCAGTGAAAGGCGTTGCAGCCTTGCAGGCCCTTGCACTGTGCTAGGAGGGCGATGCAGGGGTACTCATAGAGCAGGGCTCCTATGTTGGCAGTGCAGGGACACAGATCAAACCTATAGATGTATATGTATTTACATAGGGAATAGCACTTCAAAATTGAGAGGTTCAGGTCCAAAATATGTCCAAGTAAATCACCTGTGAATTTCATAGGAATCACAGAGAAAAGTAAGACAGGAACATTGAGATTTAGTTGTGCTGTTGCATATGCTTTCAGGTGTGGCCAGGGTTGGGAATAGAGGTGTAGCCCTCTAATTAAAAGAGCAACATCTCTCCATCTCAGCATGTATGAGTGTGAATTACTCCCCCCAAGTCAGACCATTCCCTGTGATATACAGAAGCAGCATGGTTGCAGTGGCAACAGTGCTGCCAAGATTCTTGATTGAGTTCCACAGTAGTTGAGGGGACTGGCAGAAAAGAAACAAAACAAAATGAAAAACATACAAGACTGAGCTTCTGAAGTCAGGATTCATTTCAGTTTTCATTATCAACCAAGAATGCAATGGAAAGAGGGCCACTCTATAATTGACATGATTTAAAATCTTGGGATAGGAATTGCTTGCATCCTTGGTGTTGACAGTCCTGACTGTCCATGGCTGCTGGACCGCAAAGAAACAAACTCTCACCACATGTGTTTGGCCATCCTTCCAGCTCCTTTCTTCCCGCCTTCCTTTCACTTTCTGGTACGCAATACAAGCCTATGCATTTGCTCCCTGGCATCTTTTCCCACCCATTTTGCAGATGGGAGGAGGGAGACCAGCTATTACCCAGAGTTTCTCATCTCCCAAACTGCCTGTATTATGCAGCAAGCATCTTTTAAAATTATTGAGATTATTACTCTTGTATATTTTATACATACACACACATATATGTTTATATATATATATATTCTTCAGTCTCCCTCTGCAGCTGAGAGATGCACCCGGGATTTATCTCTGTAATGAGAAAAGGGAGATAGGGAGAAGTAAGGGCATTTTTCTCTGACTTGGATTGTAAGTCATTTTGATATTCATTGTAAAAGATGCTTTTCAAATATTTAAATGTATGTGCGCTCACATATCAGTTCTTCAGGATGGATTGTATGCGACATAATCACTGTTTTATATCTCTTGCGTTCTGTGATGTTCCATATTCGTTCATTTCGTTAACTTCATCTGGAAGAGATGGGAAGATGAGGAGCTGGAACTGGGATTAAGTTCTGTAGCCTGTGCTCTGTCCTCACCTCTTTTCAGAATGGACTAAGGCTGGAGAACAAATATGCTCCCCTTTGACTGGAGTCTCACCTTTTCCAACGCTATTATTTCTAGGGGGTGGAGTGGGCTTAAAGTAGCTGAGACTTCCTGGAAACTGCTCTTACATCTCATGGGAAAGGCTGAACTGGGATTTTGCTTGATAATTAGCTCAATTTTCTTGGTAATTAGATCAAACAAAGGGCATTTTGTCTGAGGCAGGAAAGTGTACAAATGTAGAGGTATCTATGACACCTGTCCAGGTTTACCCTAATGTGAAAATCTCTTCTTACAGCTTGGGGGGTGGCAGAGAAGGAGAGGTGGGTACATTTGCTCCGTCTTTGCATGGCTGGGAATTGTGGCTGGCCATGCTACACACAAACTCTTCCTCCCCCTTCGTCCTTGGAAGGTCTGCTCCCTGTCAGGTGTGCCATCCTGCCATCTGCTCCCAGCCCCAAGCAGCTGGTCCGATAGCCACAAATGCTGGCAGGAGCGGCCTTCCAGTCGCGTGAATGACAGCACGCGCCGCTGCTTCCTTGGCACGAGGAGCAGTGCTTGTAGCTGGGAATTAGAGGCTTGTAAACCTGCCGGCTCGAAGGTAGGGGGAACGGCTCTCGGCAGCACTCCCGAGGCGTGGGAATCCGCCTGAGCTCCCGCCAGGGCCCTCGCACCTGCAGGAGTCCCGGCCTGCCCCGGGCAGGATGCCTGTGCCCACGGCGAGTTGTCACGGCCGAGGTCCAGAGGCAGTGCGGGTCATCCCTCCTCATCATTATCCCTCATTTGAGTGGAGGGAGAAGCCATCCCAGCTGCAACTGGAAGGGCAGCCCTGCTCTTCCCCAGGCCATTTTATCCAGCAGCCACTAAGGCTCTGCCTGAGCCATGGCCACAAGTGTTATGGTTTAACCCCGGCCAGCAACTGAGAGTCAGGCTGCTGCTCACTTGCTCTCCTCCAGCAGGATGGGGGAAGCAAAAGTATTGGAACGGTAAGAGTGAGAAAACTAGTGGGTTGAGATAAAACAAGTTCAATACAAGATAAACAAAAGCTGAGATAGCCAACTGATGCAAATGAAAACAGTTTCTCACCACCAACCAACTGATGCCCAGCCAGTCCCTGAGCAGCAGCCCCCAGCCAATTTTCCCCCTACTTGGTATGCTGGACATGATGTCCCATGGTGTGGGATATCCCTTTGGTCAGCTGGGATTAGCTGTCTCAGCTGTGTCCCCTCCAAACTTCTTTGTCCCCTCCCAACTTCTTGTTCACCCTCACCTTTCTCGCTGGTGGGACATTATGAGAAGCAGAAAAGGCCTTGGCCCCGTGTAAGCTCTGCTTGACAGTAACTAAAACATCTCTGTTATCAACACTGTTACCTGTACAAATCCAAAACACAGCCCAACACAAGCTACTATGAAGAAAATTAATGCTACCCCAGGTAAAACCAGCACAACACAGGAGAGGGAAGTTAGGGGCCAAGTCAGAGGTAATTGCTTTCAAATACTCTCCCTGGCTTGTGAGAGAGGAAGAAGAGAAGAGCAGAGGGAGGATGGAAGGAAGCAGGGTAGGCTGGAAAGAAGAGAGGTTTGGTGGAAGGGTCCTAGCTGCCTTGTGCATCTGCTTTCAAAAGAACACGTGCATACTGCCCTGTTACCTGCAGGGCTCAGTAAGGCAGTTCACAGTCTGTCACTGGCTCACTGCTGGAGTCTCCAAACTTGACTGGCTCAAGAAAACAAGACTACAGCCCAGCAGGGAATAGAGGAAAAGGGAAGATGCAGACCTTTTGCTCCAATGAGAATGAGAAGTTTCCTATCATAAAAAGGAAGCTGTTTTCTCCAGGAACCCATGGTGCATCAGGAAACACCATCAAAATATTACGATTTTTTTTCCAAAAGAGCTTGCAAGAAAGCCACTGTGTGAGTGTGGTTCATTGTTGGGACTCTGGTAATGGCTTGGACATCTGTCTGCTCTTTAAATGTCTTTATAGGACAATTATTTAAAGCCATGGGTTTTTCTAGTGTCCTATAGCAATATACGTAATCTAAAACAAGACTGATTAATTTTTTCCAGAGTTTGAGTTCTGACTGGAATGATGAAAATTGTCTGCTAGTTTCAAGTTTTGGTGTATGTTGTGACCTCTCCACATCTGGGAACCACAAATGTGAAAGTTAGAACCACATATGAAAGATGTGCCGTAGAATTTCAGAAGTATTTGCATGTAGAGATCAGATTCATCACCATGGTTTCTGGGAGATCTTGTCTTACCTGGAGAGGTGCAGTGGGACCTACGAGCTGTGTGTGCCAATCCTTTTTAAACCGTGAGTATTCTGCAGACAAGCAGGCTTAGGTGATTGACTTTGATTTTATGCCATGTCCCAAAGAAACCGGAGGTTACGTTCTTTGTCTTGGAGTTGGAAAGCTGTTGTTGTTTTTCTGGGTTCCTCTTTCTTGGGGAGAATCACTGATGGGTATAAAAGAGGTGTAAAGCTCCTACTCTTTATTGTACCAAAGAGAGGTGTCACTGCTCAGAAAAGGTAGGAGGCCTGGACTTTGAATTCCTATTGCAGAAGAGGAGCTGGATCTTGAGAGCTTCATGTCCTAGGTGAGGAGTCCAGCTACTCACTTAATTATTAGCTCCTTTATGTCCAAAAATTTCATTGTGGAAATGCTCCTGTTGAAAATTCTGTGGAAGCTGATAACAGTAGAATTTTGAATTTTTTATATGAGCTGGCATGTTCCCACTCAGAGTTTCATCCAGACATTCCCAAGTCTTTTGAGACTTAAATCTATACTCTTCCTGCTTTTGAGGTCTGTTCAAAAGCCCCTTAGAAGGTCAAAGCTGGAACCCTGGCCTTCACTAATCCCTCCCAGTTGGTCCTCCTTGCTTTGAGAGCACCTTGCAAATGTAGCTGGAAAGATGTGGAATAAGTTCTTTACCCTCTTCTCTGCCCTCTGAAGAGGGAGCTTCATTTTCCAAAGTTGGGAGCTGCTCATCAGTGCAGAAGATCTGAAAGGATTGACAAATAGATTAATACCTGGCAGCTATGGCTGAAACTAGCTACCTCTGAACGAGCAATCATTTATCACTAAATTACTTTCTCTAAGCCAGGTAATTTCTGATCAACATGCACAAAAACAAAGCCACGGCAGTGATGCGATGTTAACCAGAGGCCATTCCTACTCCCTGGGCTGGTGCAGCAATGAATGCAGAAAGAATTGTCACTTGAATTGTTTATGAAGCTTAATGAAAAGTGACATTGCAGGATGGGGAGGGAGGGGACCACAGGGCTAGGTCTGGTTTGTCCAGTAATGAGTGCCACATGCAGAGAGGATGTATGACTGGAATAATTCTCAGTCAGGAACGAGCAGTACTGGCAGAACTGGTGCTGGGATAGGGTGAGAGAGTGGTGTTTACAGAGAAGGGACTAAAGTGCATAAACTGTATGGTAGCCGTGTTTTTTGGAAACAGGTAGCCCCATACCAAGAGTTTTTAGTGTAAATAAGGTGATAAGAGGTGAAGTGTGGCTGAAGAAGAATCTTGGAGCATGATACGTTTGGAAGCATCTGCTGTTTAAAGTTCAGTACAGGGATTCAAATACAAAAGTTTTGGTGCAGGAAGACTTGATGTTGTTTCTGTGTCTGTAGCAAATCAGACTTGGAGCTGAGTCCAAGTCTTGTCAAAATTTGGGGCATTCAGTTCTGACATGGTAACTCCTGAAAAGAATGTCTTTTGCATTTAATGAATTTTAAATGTGCTGCATATCTTCAGGGGTCTTTAAAATTCAGAGGAGTTAGAAGAGGCTCTTCACCTCATGGAACAGGGCTTGGTGGAAAGGAGGAGCAAGGGCATTTCTGCGTGTCAAGGGAAGTCATGGCCAAGTACTTACAGGGTACCTTGGCTAAAGCCATGCCAAGTGCCTTCAGTGAGACAGGTTTGTAGTCTTATCTCTCTGGCCATGCAAGGTTAACTTTATTGTGCCTCATAAGGATTCTGTAATTGATGTGTGTGCATACTTTTAGTCTGTGCATGAGTGTCAATGCAAAGTTAAAATGCTCCTCATTAACCTGCTGAGCTTTGCCTCTCTGCGCCTCAGGAATTGCTGGCCAAGGCACCCTGGGTATCTTGGTATATACCTTTTCCCTGGTGCTTCTGGCCTTTTCTAGTATTTCCCAACTAACAACAGGGAAGAGAAGAGCTTCTAAGATCTGTAATAAGATTTGTTTCTTGACAAATGTCCCATTTTCACAGGCAGTTGAACTGAACTACAGCTTGTGCTCCATTCAAACATGTCAATAAATATTATTGCAAAGATGTACAAGTAATAATGGGAATGTATAACACTCACCTTTATTTCTTCTTGCCATGAATTTACATGATGCTCTAAACAGCTTTTACTCATCCAGAGGGAAGTCTTGGGATCTTTCCTGTACCGTCATGCTGGTTTCCCCAGTTTAAACCATGGACCTTTTCTGCCTTCTCTGCCTCCCCACCACAAGATGCTGGGGATGGGAACACTGCAGCAAAGGTACTGATACATGTCTGAAGTTGCAGTCAGACTTAGTTAAATGCTGAAGAAGTGAAGCTGCCATTCTTTGGGATAAGCTGCTATGTATGTTATTGCCCGTCCTTTGCTTGATCACACAATGCCAGGGAGTAAATTACATTCGACAGTGCAGTGGAAGGGAACAGCTCAATTCCCATCTAGCTGCAGCTTCATGAGTGTGGCAGATGTATTTCTACACTGGGGATGGAAGCTGCTCATTGCGCTTCTGCAATGCTTTCACTGAAGCCAGTTAAGGTATTATGTGAACAAGGCACAGTCGAGCTCTTAGTCAGTGCTTCAGTGCTGGTTTTCCTGTAGTGACAGGTGCTCAGCAGTACTCTTTTAGTGTGAAAGCTTCTTGGAGGTCACAGGGGTAAAACTCATTTCTGAGCTGATCCGTGGCAGAAACAGGGTAAGAAGAAACACAGAATTGTGCAACATCTTCGCAAACTGAGTTTCTTGGTAACTGGAAAATGTGGATGGGGAAAAATAGTAACACACAAACACAATATACAAGCCTGATGATTACTGCAGAAAAGGGAGTTTTGCTTCTACTTCAGAGTGCCAGCAGCTTTGCTTCAGCCTAAAGATTCTTTTCTTCCTCTCTGGGGTTCAGTGACCATCCCTTGCCTTGTACCTTGTATAACATCTGCAGCAGGGTCTGCAGTTTTGCTCTGTCTTCACATGGGATTGGGCACAATGGCTTCTTGGTCCCACTGTGTATTCTCCATTTCCTTTATCAAACCTCACAGTGTCCCAGGAGATCCGTACCAGTGCTCAGCACAAGCAGTGTGCTCTCGCTGCTTTACCTCAGTGTTCTCTGTCTTCTTCCTGGGGAGATTCCTCTGCTGGAGGGCCAGCTCCTGGGGCTGGGTGGAGGATGGCTGACTGTAAAAGGTCTGGAAAGGGGAGGTTGCATGAAGCAGCTGCCTTTTCCCCTCCATGGCCTGGCTCACCCAAGAGCATGATTCCTCTCTGCTTCCTGGGCTTCTGCCCAGCTCTCCCAGTTTTGTGCCAGTGGGTGGACTCTTACTTAGGTGCTGGCTACTGTTCCTGGAGCTCTCGCCATGCTCTATTGCTCATGGCTCCGATGCTGGTGTGGCACAGCCAGTGGCTGGGCTCTATCTGTGTTTCCCTGAGGCTTGCTGTCCTGCGGTGCTGGCTTTGCCTGCCAGCATTTCAGTAGCCTTGGCTCTCCAATGGCTGCTGCCCTCCTGCTTTCCCTGGTCCTGTGCTGCCCACCCAGCTATGTCTGATGCCCAGACACCCTTGTGGGCTGGCCAGACTCTCTGTAGAGAGTCCCTGTCAGTCTGTGACCCAGGGTATCACAAGGGTTTAGGCCAACCAATCTTCTCTGACAGGATCTGAAATTGGGTCCTTGATCCCCTTCTCAGCCAAAGGCCCCCTATAGCTTGGGGCAGCAAAGGTGAGCTTTGAGGCTGACCTTGTAGCAACAAGGCATCCTCAGCAATACTGTCTGACAAACTCAACACCCCCTTCTTCCCCAGTCTGCCCCCGTGCCTGTAGCAGTGTTCCTGCCTTGCCCCTTTGTCATATCCCTTTGCTCACCTAAGGTATCCTTTTTGATGGGGAGGAGGGTGGTGCCTCTAAGACATCCAGAAGTAGTATCAGTAGGCTGTAAAGCATAGAAAGAGCTGAGGAAAAGCTGCAGAATTCCCATGAGGTGATATGCTTTGTGGTTTGGATCCCAAAGCGTGTTTGCTCAGACCTAGGGACTGAGATGGTAGTCATCATTTTGGTTTGATTGACCTTGGGGTGGAATGTATGGCGGGCTGAACTACTCATTATGGCTGCTTTTTCTCTAGCTAGCCAGGATGTTCCTAAGTATTCTTGATTTAATCCCTGCCAAAAATACTTCTGCCTATCTGTGGCTCCAGCAGCTCCTGCTTGTTATACCCTGAGGAAAGAGCTCTCCACTTGGCTGCCCTTGCCTTTGCCTGCCGTATGGGGAGGCGGTGCAGGATGTTGTTGGGGCTCATGCTCTCCTTTTTCTTTTTTTCTTCAGGGCTTTTTCATACATCTGTCAGAGTGTTTTGATTTTCTTTACAAACAAGTTTCAGGTAGCAGCAACACAATTTTCCTAGTTAGTTAGTTGAAGAGTATTTTCTTTGTGTTGAAGGCAGGTCCATGCCCTGTAGCTCTCCAGGACTTCTCTGAGTGATCTCTAAGAGCCTTTGGGCTTTCTCTGGATACAGGTGAATTCCCAAGAAGCAGCCCCAGGCTTTGGTAGAGGGGCTGCCTGAGGGGCTTTGTGGTAGCTGAGGAAAGGTCTGTGTCCATAGTTGCTTTAAACTCCTCCCAGGCAACTCCAGAGTAGTGTGGCTTTCCCTGGAGATGATGAAATGTCATGGGTAGTAGCCACAGAGTCCTCCCTGGAATCCACCCAAAGAGTTTTGGTGATGTTGGAGATGTTTTTCAGCTGGGGAGAAGAATAAGCAGCTAGAAGTTCTCAACAAAGAGAGAGAGCTCAGTCTCCCTGTCCTGTTTGCTTCTGTCTTCTCTATGGCTTGTGTTGGCTCCAGGTTTTGGAGAAGTGAATGGTCCTCACCTGAACTGGGCCCTTGCTGGTGGCAGGGTGGCAGCTCTCACAGGTGTGGGAGGAGCCGAGCTGAGGTACTTAGGGCCAGGAGAAGCAGCAGTGGAGGGCTCAGAGAGATAGATGGGAACTCTGTAGGGTTAGGAGGATGGCAGTTCCTGCATCAGGATACAGCTCAGCCCAGCAGTTTGAGGACAGTGGTTATTGCAATATATTTTTATAAATTTTAGTAGCAATAGGTAAGGGAGGTCAAAGCATTCAAAACCAAGTAAACAACTATAAAGAAGGTGGGGTTTAAAATTTATTTTTAAACCTAAGCTTGGGATTGTTTGTATTTGTACAAGTCCAGTTGCCTGCCTGTATTGCAGCAGTTCAGGCCGCCTAGGCACAACTTAGAGTAGCTGTGAAATTGCTGCACTGACCCATTGCATGGGTGTAGAAAGTTTGAAAGCATTGTTATCTCCAGTTTCATGAGAGGTAGTTTTGTCTTCTGACAATCACATCTTGAGTTTTTACCTAAGCTCAACAAAATCCTTCACAGCGGTATGGTGCCTAATAGAGGGAAGGGAGTAGTTGAAAAAGATCGCATCAAGTGGATGGAGCACCTAAAAATTTGTGTAAATAGGTGCAAAGTAACTGACTTGATCCTTGCTCTTTCCAGTACTAGGAAAGAGATTACAATCAGAAAGCAAGATAAAGCACAAAGCCCCTGTTTTCACATCTTCAAAAACTTTGGGTTCTCAAAGTGGTGTCAGAAAAAAAAGCCAGTCCTTGTGACAGTTGGGAGTGGGTTGGCACTTCTTTGCTCACTGAAATCACACCATCTATATAAAAAAGGGTAAGAAATTTCTTCTTCCCCAAGCAAATAGATTCACTTTTGTTCCCATCAGCACTGTAGTTTGAAGTCTGGAAAATACTGAGAGAAGAGCTGGAAGTGTGAGACCTTTTCATGTTCATGGAACAGTAGATACCTAGACACAGGTCTCTGACTCTTCCTATTCTTTTTTATCCTATGTGTTATATGAGGTGGCAGAAATAGGAAATAAATGTTTCTTTTCCTTGAAAAGTGGATGTTAAATAAGTGACTGCTGTTTTAGGGTATCTCATATTGTCCAAAACTAGCCCACCTTGGTTTGTTGCAGCTGCTGGCACTGCCCTGAGACTTATCTTGTAACAGTTGTTAAAAATAGCTCAATTTGGTATATATGCAATGAGAAGTTAATCATGTTATTGATATACAGTGCACCCCTAGAAAGGTATGTATTTGATAAGATCCAGCAATGCCTAGCAAGTTGGGAAGGAGAGGAGGCATGGGCACAGATAGATGTGGAGGCTTGGGAGGGTATTTGAAGAACGATGTAAAGACACTTATAAAAGAGAACAGGTTGTGTTGAGGCAAAGAGAAAAACTTTCAGAAAATAAAAATGAGGAAGATAATGCTGAAAGCAAAGAAGGAGTAAAAGGCAATAAAGAGTAAGACCAAAGACAGAAGCTGGAGTAGAGGAAGAGCTTTGTCTAAGTAAGAAGAAGAAAACTATATATGAGAAAAAAGCCTGGCATCTGAACACCAAGCTCGTGAAAAAGACAGAATCAGTACTTGCAAAAGATCTCATAGTCACAGGAGATGAATTAAACATGGCCCCAAAGGTGCCAGAATCCCTGAGCAGTGTAGAAAACGAGTCTACAAAGGAATTTCTGAGCTCCAAGTGAAGACGGTGGCCAGGCTCGTAGGTCTCCCTGTGTAGACATCTTGTCTTTGCTTTTGTGTGGGAAGTGCTCAGCACACCTGGGCAAATGTTGTATGAATAAACTAGTGTGTTGTACAAATAAACTCTTGTACAATAAACTAGAGGGAAGGATAAAGTAGGGAAGGTAGGAAGAAAGGACACATGCACAAGAGAAAGAAGCACATTTCTATTTTTGAAGGGCAGAATTGTTTCATGGGGAAGACACCAGTGCTTTGCTATCAGATTGGCTGGGTTTTATTCTTGCCTCTGCCACAGACTGGCTTTGTGACCCCATGTAAGTCCCTTTACCTCTCTGACACCTTTTTTTTTTTCATTTGTGCCTTTGGATTATGATGAAAACATGCTCTAAGCATAGATGAGGAGGTTAAATATTCACAACACTTCTCCCCCATCAACTTGCTGTTATTACTATTATTACCATCATCATCATCATCATCATCTTTTACAGGTGAGACAGTGACATGTCTCAGTCTTCAGACAAAACGTGGGCAGAGAAGCAAGTGTCTGCACTCTTAGCACCTTCCCATTCCCCTCTTGCCATTAGGTCTCAGAATCCTGAATCTGCCTGGCGGGCAGCAGTGCTGAAGGCAAGGAGGGGGCAGCCCACCAAGGCTGTCTGCAGGGCCTTCCTACTCAGCTAAAGCTGCTGACAGCTATACTGCTATTTATTTATTTGGCTGCTGAGGACAGAAACAGCAGGAGATAATCATAAGAAAATCATAAAAAAAGAGGGAAAACCAGCAGATAATATTCTGCAGAGGGATTTAACAGGGTGAAAAATTGTCTCTTGCCGAACTGTCTATGACACTAAATGCTGTCTCTGAGATCTTCCCTTTTCCTCCTCAACAGAGGCTTAAGGAAAGCGACAGGAAAAGCTCTGAGCTGGTGTCTGGGGGTTTTGAAAATATGACAGGCAGGAGCCTGGGTTTTTCTCATCAGCATCTTTCAGTGGTGTGGTTGCAATCAGTCATTCCGTCTGTTTCTCTCTGAACAGGACCATTCCCTCCTCCTGCCACGCTGAGTTGAGGGGACGACACTTGGGAAATGCCACTCAACTTCCTATACCCTGAGATGAATTTTTTTCCTGTTCTGCAAGAGCATGGTCAAATAGCTGAGAAGGCTGCAGGTAGCTTGCTGCTGCTTTAGGAGGCAGGAGTTCCAAGACTAATCCTGGTCTTGTGGTGAAAATATGGCATCAGCAGGGTGGGACCTGCTTGAACAGAAGTGGTGACTGAGATTTAATTCAAATGAGGAAGATCCCTTGTGCTGAAATCACCTTTGTCAGATTCCCCCAGCCTTGCTGAGATCTCCCTCTCGCAGGCAGAGGGGTGGAAGCTTGGGAAGTGCTCCAGTGACGCTGTTGTGCTACTGTGGTGTCATAGTATGATGTGGACTTTATGGTTTTATGAGGTTTGAGGGCAGGGTAGGGCAGTTGTCTGGGTCTGCCTGAGATGGGAAGAGTACAACTCGTTCACTCGGGTTGGCTGTAGACACTCAAGTCAAAAAGCAAAATACCCCAACTTTTTGGTTTATTTTCAAATGCAAGAAAATGTATGCCAGGCTTGGAGACTGTGTTTGATTCTCATCTCTGCTAGAGGCTAAAAGTTTGATTTTGAGGAATTTATTGAATTTTGTTTTCCTCTTTTAACTGAGCACAGTCATTCTTGCCTGTCAGGAAGGTTGGTGAATAGAAATTCACGTGCAAGGTACCCAGGTAGGGTGTTGCTGATGGATGTATAAGCCTAGTTAGAGTTCCTGGGGAACAACCAGAGATGTAAAAACACTGAGCTCCTATTTGACTGCTCCCTCTCCTTACAAGGTTCCTTCTCACATGCTGTTATTGCCTGTATATGTCCCAAGCAATGATATTTTTCTTAATAGACTTAATTGATCTATTGGAATTTAGGAGATCACACATCAAGCTGAGCATTGTGTGTCAGTCCTGAACCTATTTACTGTTTCTTTTACTCTATAATTCTTCTTTTTCCAAGGAAAACCAATGTAAATGCAAAGGGCTACTGGGTCCTATAAGGCAGTCAAGTGATGAGAGGAAGATGCTCTTCCAGAGTGAAGAGGAGGCAACACCTTCATAGGACAAACCTCAAAGATATATTGGAAGGCTATTAGGGGCTGAATTTAGTTTAAACCCTGCATGCAAACAACTTTCTGTTCTGAGAATGTGTTCTCTTGGAAATAAGTTGGCATAGTCACCATGGTTTAGCTCATTCGATGTGGTGTATCTGCTCCCCAGCACAATGTTCTTGCAGTTGAACTAACATAGGTGCAGGTTCCTTTGTCTCTTTGTGGAGGGAAGAGCTGAGGTTTAATTTAAGCAAAGGTCTGCTTTTACAACCAGGGATTAAAGAACTGCATTGAGGTCTACTCCATTAAAGTAGCACTTTAATCAGCAAAACATGAGTGTGGACACTCTTTACATAAATTACAGTCCCCTGGTGTTAAGGACTTGTTTTGGACATGGGGATGGCAGGGAGATGCAGCAGTACAGCATCTCCTGACTTCTGAATGCATAGGAATAGGGAGGGGAAGCCAGCTGCAGAATTTTTAAATGATCCTTTTAGTCCTGCCTGAGGCTGGCATCAGGCTCTCAGCCAGCCATCAGTTACAAGGGCTCCCTCCACCTGTCTTGGGCAAGGTAGTTCACTAGATTGCAGGCAAAGAGGCTTCGTAAGAACAGACTGAAAACACTCCCTTCAGGAAGATTTGACGTCTGAGTTCTTGATCTTCCAGCCATTAGGCTGTTCCCATATGCTTGGCAGGAAGAACATAGTAAAGCAGTGTGTTTCCAAACTGAAGCCAGTAAACAATTCTCTGCTAAAACACAATGTTAGGGTCCATCCTGCCTAAAAATGCTGTGCTGTTTGTAATCCATATCTTTTTTGTAAAGATGAAAATTATTCTCTCAGTGATAATTACTCTGTAAAAGAACTAGACAGGATGTAACTGAGAGAAAATGTGTCTTCTCATGCCTATGGTGACTCAGTTAATTTTGGTATCTTTGATCAAGCAATTCAGTGACAAAGCTATTGAGCAAAATTACATTCTTTCACTGAGATATTTTGCATGGACTGTGCAGCATCTCCAAACTCAGTGTGTGCCGGCACTCAAACAAGCAATTCTCAGCTTCCTCCCAGACAACTGTACTGCCTTTATACAGTTTGGGGAAACACAGAAAAAATCCTTTCTGTTCAAAGTCCTGAAGTGTTGACCAGCAGGAGATTGACTGCTGATAGACTCTCTTGGCAGTGAAAGACATCATAAATTACCCCAAATAACCTGCATTTCAAAAACATTATTTGCAGCATTAAAAAAGAGAGGGCAGATCAGGACAATAAGATCCCAGGAAGTCCTCAAGGAAACTTTTAGAAATGCTGCTGCCAAACCCCTCAGAGTTGCCAGTGTGACCTGTTGTTGCTGGGAGGCCTTGTTCTGGCCAGTCTTTGTACCCCAAACATGCTCTGGCATCACTCTTTGCAGAGACAAACAGAAAAGGATGGGGGGATGCAGCAGGCTTGGGAACACTTGCTGTTTACATGGAAACGGCGGCATTAGGATCAGGAAGTATAGGGCCACCATATGGCTGCTTTCCCAATAGCCTTTTCTGACAATAAGTGCCTCTGTCCTGCCAGTGCCCTCTCGTTACAGCATCTTGGGTGTGCTAGCAGAATGCTTTTTGAGCTATTGAACTGCGGTCGCAGTGTCAATGTACTGTTGGTGTAGGGGCATGGTAGGTTTTTGTGACGGGGCCAGTGCAACCCCATCTCGCTGGAGTCTTTCCAGCTGTGCTGAGACCATGCTCTTCAAGGGCACCACTGCTCATTTTGCCAGTGCCATGTGCCAGCGTGGGGAAAGCACAGAGACTTTGTTTGTGGAGCTGCTTCATCTTCAGCAGTCTCCTAAGATACACTTTTGTCCCTGTTGCCTGTTTTTCCCACCCCTCGCTGGGCTGCTGCTGGGGCTCATCTGGAGGGAGCCCATGAGCTCTTTGGGAGGGCAGTCGTGTGGTGTGCCTGCCTGCAGCAGGATACAATGTCGGCACTGGGGAATGGCTTGGGACCACAGATCAGCCCCAACAAAAGTGAAGGCAGCAAGCTGTGGCAGGAATTATAAGGGTTTATCACTTTCCACTTTATTTCCATGTGGGAGGGTGAATATAAGTTGCTGCTGACAGGGCTTCCATTTTGATTTTAACCAAATGAAACTGAATACTTTTTAATGGAGAATTTTCTTGACCAGGTTAGCAACCCCCTCCTAGTTCTCTGCTCTCAGCACCAAACTGTCACCCATTAGTCCCTTCATCTCTGTCCCACCCACACCATCAGTGTGACCCATGTTACCAGATGTCTGTTGTGAGGGCCTGGACATCAGTCATGTCCAGGCAGGGCAAGCCTCTGCAGCTCCTGCCATGCCAGGCTTTCAAACTGCCATTTCCATCCCCCAAAATATCTAATTAGTGCAAAGTACCAAGCAATGCAAGTCACTTCAGAAAACTGCGTTTGTGGTGATTTGTCCATGTTTATACAGAGAGCCTAGGACAGTGCTAGCAAGAAAATACAGATGGAGTCACTCTCCACTGGATGGAGTCATTTTTTTGCCTATACCCTCTGGCTTTTCATGTCCAACATATATGTAGTGAGTGTGACAGTGATAGTCATGAGGAAAAGGATTTTCTCATTAAGGGGTGGAAAGCAGAAAGTAGGCAGGATCCAGCATGCCTGTGCATTTTCAGAGCCATCAAGTCCATCTGGGATGGAGGAACAGTGTGTTTGAGTTTGTCAGAGCAGGGCTGTCGCAGGGATCAGAGGCTGTCCTTGGTGGCCTGTCACTGGTGAGTGATTATTGCTTTCTCTCACCTGTGTCCCAAACTTCATCTCTCATGGCTGATGCCTTCCCCTCTCTATATTCCCTTCACACGCCAGCACTCAGCCAGCAAGCAGAGAGGCACAGAGTGAGCGCAAGAGCTGGCAGGGAGTCAATATATTTCAGTGTTTTATTACTCCAGAGCTGAAGTAGCATTTAGTTGGTTAGGCTCTGCGCAGAGTGAGCAGTCTAAGTGACTCAGATATCGGGGCCAACAATTAAAGGCACAACAAAAAATCCATGGATTAATTAGCAGGTCAATGGTGGTTGAGTAGTTATTGCTAAATTACAAGGTTTGCATGTAAGAGACAGGATTGATCGCTGGTGTCTGCCGGCTCCTCTGGCTGTGTGTTAGAGATGTGGGTTGTGGGGGGGTGGCTTCCCACTGATGGGGTGACCCTGAAGGGGGTCAAGAAAGGTAGGGGAGGGGACTGCCGAAGGTTTATCACTCTCCTACTACAAGGATGCACATTGTGCCTGTTTAACAGAGGTTCAAAATTAATTGATACCGTCTGCCAGGCAGCTCTGCTCCTGCAGCAGCTCTATGAGGCCTTGGGGGGCTGGCAAGGCGATGGGAGAGGGGGGAAGACCCAGGGAGTGGAATGGATGACATGGTGAGCATTCATAGAGGTGTCTCCTCTCAGCACCAGGGAAAAAGGCCTCTCTGGAGTGATACCATGTCCAGTGACAGAGTTCTGAACAAGGGCTGAAAGTGCATCGAGACCTGCACACACTCCCTACTCTGTCATGAAATACTGGAACATTTTGTGGAAAAAGGTATATATATACATATATATACAGAAATCACCATTTCCACAGTGAATCACAAGGGACTTGTACAGAGAGAAATGAAAGCAGTTTCTTTCCAGCAAGGAGAGTCTCAGGAAACAATCTTTTCCCTTTTGGGGTGCAGGAGCTTTTGGGAAAGAGGCACAAAAAGTGTCTTTCCTGGTGTAGGATTGAAGGGAAAATACTATTTGCCCACTGCCACTATAATTAGTAGCTCTGCAGTGATGACAGCTGGATTAGAAAGAAAAAACTTACCCCTGAGGACTCCTGCATAAATGCAAAGCAGGCAGCGGCAGGGGGAAGAAAGAGAAAAGGAGAGGGATGTGGCCTGATGGATACAGTACTGGGGGACTCTGCTCTCCCTGTGTTGGAAGCTCACCAGATTGCACAAATGTGCATAATAATCAAGCTGTCAGAGCCCTCGCTCCAGCTCTGCTCGGAGGCAGGCAGTGCTGAGAACATTTTATCTCATTTCCGAATGACTTTTTATGCCCAGTAAAATGCTGTTTTCATATCAATTAATAATTCAGCTAATAACACAATTAAGAAATCCGCCTTTTGCTGGGAGCCATTTGGAGGGGACGGCAGAGGAGGGGCAGACACGGCACTAGGGAGGCTTCAGGCTGATGCTGCTCTGGGCTTGCGGGTCGCTGTTCCTGTGCGGAGATACCCAGTAATTAAATGTGCACGTCAGGGAAGCCAAGAGTTACAGGTCCCGTGTCTCTCCACGTGACAGAGGCACGATGTAGCTGCTGGCAAATCACCTAACCGCTCTTTGAGCTTAAGTTTTCCTCAGAAAAGTAAGGCTTGTGCTGCTTTCGTCATGTTCTACAAAGGAAAGTGTCACTAAATGTTACAGTGCTGCTGTCGCACAGACCAGGTCTTACTTATGCAACGATATGTGCCATGCCAGGGCTTTGCAGAAACAAAATACCAAAGCTTAGTGGGTCAGCTGGGATTTACTGTCTCCTGCATACCAGCAGAAATCTCAGTGCATTCAGAGCCAGCTATTTTTATCCCGATTATGAGAGTCCAAGGATGAGGCCTACGCTGTAGATCATATATTGGTTGAGAGTATGATTATGATTAATTTGAAAGTGATACAATTATACAGGTGCAAATCTCACTATGAGCAAAGTAATCTCTTTGCAAATGTGCCATGAATGTATATTAATCTATTCTTCCTTTCCCCATGCTGTGCAAGCCTGGCTGCATCTCCTCTAGGGAATTCTGTAATAGCAGCTATATTCCATTACAGTTCCAATAATGCAGCCCATGGTGGTAGATGAAGCTTGTGTAGGATGTATAATCGCCTCTCTGTGCTATCCTGGACTGGTACAACCAAGCAGGGGAAAATGTGACACACAGTTTCCAAACATGAAAATGCTCATTTGACTTTGCTGGTCAAGGGAGGCTCTTACTTTCTCAGGACCTGATCCTTGGTGTAGTCACTTTTCCCTCTTCTCTGGAAATCTGAGTGACCTCTCAGAGGCAAGTTAACTCTTGAGAATAAATAAATAATCTCTATTTAGTTATTTATTCCTTGCAAAGGTTTAGTCCTGGTTGATTGATTGCTAGTCCTGGTTATAGACCTATAAATCACTGTTCAAGAAAGTGACACATCTTTGCTGCACTCTAAATGTTCATGAAACTGCTGTGAAAGAAAGGCATAATACTGCTTTCGGCCTTCCTCTTATCTTGGCTAAGTGACCTCCCATATGTCCTCCCTCTGGCTTGTTCTAGTGATAGATCTTTGCAGGACACATCTTCAGTGTTTTGTCCTTGTGTTCCACAAAAAGATGTTTTGTTTTCAGGAAAATCTTGAAATACAGGGATGGCACTGACCTCAAGATCCTCTTTTCCCTCCTTCCATCCTGTGGCAGAGCCTGCTTCGCCTAAACCAAGACTACCAAGGCTTTTCATTGCAGCTGTAGTTAAGATAGTACATGAGAGAACCACAAGGCAGAGTGACTCAATCCATCCTTCCCTTAACAAGATCCTTTCTTGCTGCAGTTTCTTTTGGTAGACTTCAAGACCTGCACCCTGCTGTTCACAGTCAGAATAATTTGTGCCTGTCCGTGTGGTTAATGTTGTTACGGAGCTTCTTTCTCTCTTTCTCTCTTTTTTTTTTTTTTTAAGAGAACAAGATGTTGATGAAAACACCTGCTCAGTTTTGCTTTTCTTAATAAATAATCTGTATAAAATTACATGGCACCACAGACCAATTATAGCAGGGGAGAGAGAGAGTGGCCTTGCTAAGAGAGCTATCATAGATCACTCTTGTTTCTTAGTATGTCAGGAATCTCCTAACAAGGTGCCAGGATGTGGGAATCACCCGGGAAATAAAGATAAACAACATCTGTTTTAGGGACATCCACTAACCATATTTTCTCTCTCTTTTTGTCTTCTAGGTAAGTGAATCTTTTATTTTCCTGTGCATAAAGTACCAATTGACTGGGGCATGATGGACTGAGAAGGTGATGTGTTCCTTGGCTCAA
Organism: Vireo altiloquus; assembly: GCA_013396875.1. Lineage (NCBI taxonomy): Eukaryota > Metazoa > Chordata > Aves > Passeriformes > Vireonidae > Vireo > Vireo altiloquus. Next base: position 5,151 of record VZRF01005649.1, on the reverse strand, counting down.
AGGCCACAGTGAGCGGTTTCCAACCTCAGGTGTCCGTGACTCTCCTGTTTGCTTGTAAGTCTTTGCTAGAAAAAATATTGGAAAAATAGATGTCTTGTGACTGTGTGATCCAGTGATTGGGATGGTTAACCTGCATTGCTTTATACCTTGTCAGTAAGCCGTTACCTGTGTTGGGATGCTTACAGCATACATATGTACATGGTTGTCCTGGCCTGGGCTAATGGAATGCCATCTTTAGTCAAAAGCATATCTAATCTTTGTTTTGTCGCCATTCCTCTCCCCCAAGGTGGTTTATAATGAGATCATTGAGCATTACCCATGCATTCTCTCTTTAGCATGGGTGCCAGAAGGGCGTGCTGGTCTTGGAACAGGCACTTGTGCAATTTCTGTCTTGTGGTGACTGTAGTGCCCCTGTAAGCTGCAGTGCGAGTTGTGTGGGAACAGCAGGCTGTAGCAAGTGTGCCTGCCAGGCTGATTCCTCCTTCAGACACCACGTTCTTGTGGTGCATGACCTGAACCTGACAAAGTACTTCTGAAAATCTATTTTTATAACTCTTATTTCCACTTGGCACTGAAGTCCTGATGACAACATTTGAAATCAAGATTTATGTCTGTATGGGCTTAGCGTACAGCAAGCTGTAGTTCATTCTTCAGCTTTTCGAGTTCCTTACAGCTGCATCTATACCATGTACCTTGTTATGGAGCCCATACAGCTCTCCCGGGAATAGCTTCAGGTTTGTGCATCTGGCTTCCAGGATCATACAAATAGTGTATGATTCAGGGTTGCCCCTCCTCTTTTTCAACCCACAGACATTATGTGGTAGACCACATAATGCTGGTGTGGGAGACCAGCAAACAACACGTGTGGAAATCCAAGTACGAGTGAACTACAGACTTTTGTGTATACATATAAATTCTAGTCGTACAGGAATAGCAAAGATACTGCATATATTAGTTTAATTCTTTTAACTTTTCACAGTAGGAGACAGTATTGAATAACTGGTTTTAATTTACATCATTTGTACCGGGTGTGCATGTGCTTCTACTAACGATTGCAGTGTTGTACTCCTGTTTATTTAGAGAAGCTTTCCAGATTATCTGCACTATCTTACTGAGTAAGATACTAGCAAAATAAGAACTGCACTTTGTTCTGGTTGTGTCCAAAAATGGAGGTATATGATAATGTGGCATTTCCCAAGCATGGTCATCATTACTTAGCATTCCTGCTGGGATATTCCTGCTGTCTCGGCAGAGGAATTCTGTTGGATGACTGAGGTTCTGTTTCAAAACAAGGAAACGAATGAGAAAACATTTTTCTGAGCAGACCAGATGGAATAATAAGGGTTTGAGAAGCTATGTGGGGACCGAGTTTGAGATACAGACTTGAACCACTTAACTAAGTCTAAGGGAAAGGGAGTAAGAAACAAAAGAGAAGAACAAATATAATTTTTATTATGTACTACCCTAATTTTTTCCATCTTGAGTCTACCAGTTTTGCAGCTTTAATATGGCTGCTTTGTACTGCAAAGTTGGGTTTGTTTGCTGTTATATTATCTGGGGCAGATATTACCTGAGAGATTAACCTGAGAGGGATTGTGAGGCTTGTGCCTATTCCCTGTGTCCTAGAGGCTATATGAGTGGAGGAATCTGTCTTTCCATAACACCTGTGTTACTGGCCTGTGCGTGCCAAGCTTTGGACTTGTCTTTGTATCAAGAATTTTCATCTGGCCATCTTATCTGAAGCCCATCTTCTGCAGGGCTCTTTGTGGCTTTAGCTAGCCCCTTTGGATTGAGTTTGCTGCAAAGAATATTATTTCTAGTATAAAGCTGACATTTCCCTCTGATGAGCTTCAGGATGTACATCACATGAACAAACGTGAAAACTGAAAAGCGGATAGTGCAGTATATTAGCTGAACTCAATAGGGCTTTCAGTGCAGAAGCTGACAGACCAAAACCTAGAATCTCCACCTCCCTGACACTTTAATGTATTCAGATCCCTGTTGCACATTGTAGCCATGACAGACGATTCTAGGGCAGAGACACCTTGTGCAGCGACATCGTCACAAAGCTGTGTAATTAGTTCAGAAGCTACAGAGCCAGAGAGAATAATCATCATCTGTCCATGTTCAGATGCAGAGTTCAGTGAAGAAATGCTTTTGCATTTGTTGCAGCCAAGACCTATTGCATAACCAATGCCTCAACATCGCAGATGGGAATAGCAATTTCTGTTTTCCCTCTGACCTAAAGAAAACCAGGAATATCAGGTTTGTTCCACAGCTGGAAGAGCCTCCACAGGGTGTGACAGAGTCTTGACACATGGGCCCCAGGAACCCAGATCTTCCCTCTGCATCTCTTTCCTCAGTCCAGTGTTCATTTCCTCAGTAAGAGGAGCAGCCTAGCCCACGCTTTTCTGCCCTCTCAGCTGTACCAGCACGTCTCTATGCAGGTCTGTACTGCTGAGCACATCCAAAGCCTCTCTGTAGGAAATCCCCCTCCGTGATCTCTTTTGCTTTGTTACTCTTCAGCCAGATCAGTTCTCTTATCTGATTCATAGCCCAGTCTCACAAAGTTCTGCGGTTACATCCTAGATATACACATAGGGACAAAAGTAAGTGAGGGGAGAGAAAGGCTGTGATAGGGTTGCAGCATCTTACATCGGAGACAACTTTATTTACTGGTTGGTTTTTTTCATACCTCTTATTTTTTTCCTTCATAGCTCCTGCTGTCCTTTGGTATAATAGCATCCTTAGTCCAAAAAGACTCAAGTTTCACAAGGTTTTACAAACCATAAATAGATGTGGGATTCCTTTTATTTAGTAGCCAGTTGTCTAAAATCTTGGTGATTAGGAATTTTTCTGAAAGGCTTGAGTTCCTTAGTCTCGTGACCCAAAGAGCTGGCACTTTTAAGAAAACCTTAAAGCTGTGGTGAAATTACATAAATCAGTCAAGCTGCCATTTGTTCAAACAGCATCCTTCTATGGACACTGGGGAGTAAAGAAGAAGTCTTTGCCCAAACAGGAATATAAAAGAAATCGTCATATCATTTATGGCGGCTTCCTTATCGTTATCATTAGAGCTCATGCCATCATCATTTTCCCCAGTGAAAGCAGGGCCTCTGGGGCCTCTCTGCTTCCTGACAGTGGAGACACCCATGTGCATATTAATATGCAGCTCTGTTTATGCTAATGGCAGCTATTTGTAACGTTAATATTTTTTTCCACCATAAAAAAATAACAACAATAACAATAATGCTTTGTCTTGAGGATTTGAGCTCTAATGTGCTTTGCAGGAATGGAAGAGGAAGAAAAAAGCCTCTGACCTAATTTTTTGTATCCTTGAGGGGAAGACCAAATTTGCAGATGGTGTAGGTGCTGAAATGCTTGCCCTCCTTATAAACACTGTAAAGGTCAGTGGGGAAACTGCTCTGCCTCGTGTGTAAGGTGAGCAGCAACATCATTCACTGTGATTGCTCCAGATTCCAGCTGGAAGGTCCTGTTTGGACTAAATCAGCACACTTGCTATGCTCCTCATGGTCAGCCCTCTCACTTGAGCTGCAACACACTGGTGTTGATCTGGGCCATGGAAAGGTGGGGGGAGCAACCCCTTGTGTCTGGGTATGTCTCTGTTGAATTTTGAGTGCTCCCTGGGTGGCTTCACGGCCACTTTGTCTGACCTTGCAGCTAGAAAGCCCAGCAGTGTGCCTGTGGGAATACTCTGTGTGTCTGGATGTGATGTGGCATGAGGCATGGATCTGGGAGCAGGTGGCCTCCTTTTGCTCTGAAGAAAATGTCCATGATGAATGACACAGGTCTTGTTCCTACCCTGTCTACCCAACAACCCACCATCATTGGTTTTGTTCTGATACCATCCCCTCAGAAAGACAATTTAATTTCCAAGTGCTTTTCAGTATTAGTTACTGCAGTCACTGTAGCCAGTACTTGCAGCAGCCACCCAGCATCATTCTGCTCCCTGAGCTGCTGTGCAAATGCAGATCAGGAAGGCTGGGATTTTCTTAAAGGGCTTGCAGTTTTTTAAGTCCCTCAAGCTCTTGGATTTGGATTGCTGAGTACCTGTTTTATTTCCACGATTTAGTGTATTCCACGGCCTCTGCCCAAATGTCCTAGAGATGCAAACAGGGAATATCAGATATAGAAGGCAGAGGGATAAATAAAAAGTAACAGAAACCTCATGAGATATGCTCCTCAGCTCCAAGATGCCAGCAGACTGCTTGGTGCCATTGGGGGCAGTGGGACAATGCCTGCCCATTCTGCAGGACACGTGCTGAATAGCATGTTGTTAACATTTGGTTATTTGATGCATGTAAATAAAGAAAAGGGAAAGTTGAAGAATTTTTCAGGATGAGTGAGTCAGAAGGTTTCACAATGTCTGTAATTGGTTACTCTGGGAGCATATGATGATATTTAATAGGCCCCTCAGTGGTAATTTTAGTAGCCTTTCCTAATGCCTGACAAATACTGAACATGGCATACTTTGTTACTTTAATTAAAAACTCTTTAAAGAAAATGTCACTGGTGTTCCAATAGCCTGAGGTTTATTTGGGAATATGGGGGAAACTGTTTCTTGTCAGAAGAAAGATAAAGAGATGCCATTTTTCTGTGTGGAACTATGACTTGGATGAGGACCTGTCTTTTCTTACGTCTTGTTTATTTTGAAGTGCCTGAATTTTGAAGTGTCTGAAGCTCCTTTTTCTTGTACTGCAATGGTTTATTTGTGCATTAAGTGCTTACAGTGGTATTTACTATTTTACTTTTTGACTTGAGGGGAGAGAGCAAAGAAGAGATCACACCATCTGTTGGATCCGTATATTACAACATTTGGTGAGAGAAGAAGCAAACTGCAGGGTAAAAAAAGACCTCAAGATTACTTCCCTTTCAAAGCTGGTATTCAGAGATGTCCCTTCTCAATATCAGTTGTCTTGCTGCCCCAAAAATGAGGCTGTCTTAAAAATTACCATGAAACAACCATGACTGTCCTCTCCAGTTCGCGCCCCACAGGAAGAGTTTCCAAATACCTGTCCTTATTATTGCCTCTATGTTCAAGATATTTGGGTCAAGGCAAAGGTTAAAGTTTCATGCTTTTCATTATAACCCTTTGTCCCAGATTGAGAAAATTCAGAGGAGGATATCCCC
>VZRF01005648.1:1201482-1212150 GCA_013396875.1 Vireo altiloquus | reverse complement strand
AATGGCCTACCTGGTCCAGTGCCTCAGACAATCCACAGAACTGTTTCTGTTGAGATTCACAATATTTATGCAAAGTACAGGAAATCTTTATCCATCAATATGAGAAAAGTTATGTCAGTGATCAGTTTGATGAAAAGATGAATCATTTACTACACAGCTGGTCCATGAAAACAAAAATCAGTGACATTTCATTTCTAATGCAAATTAAGGAGAATACAATTCAGCTGTCAATTTTTACACCTGTTAAGCATACCACAAATAGTGAGCTTCAAAAATATCACTTCATAATAAATAAGTGTCGGAGGAGATGACTGGTGTAAAATTTTACCTTTTTTTTTTTGGCCAATGAAGGAGACGTAGCTCATAACCCATTATTTCATTGTTGGGCCTCAGCATTATTTAGATATATTTGTTGTTTTGCTGCCTCATATTGATTTTATCTAAATAGAAGAGTAGCCCCCCAAAAAATAGGTAAACCCAACCCTACACAGGTTGCTCAGAGTCCTGTCCAACCTAAACTTGAATGTTTTCAGGGGAGGAGCCTGAATATGCCTCTCTGGGAAACCTGTGCCAGTGTTCCACCACCCTCAGCATTATTTTTTTCCTTTATTTCTAGACTAAATAGACTCTATTTTTGTTTAAAACTATTACTAGTTGTCCCATTACTATAGGCCCTGCGAAAACTTTTGTCCCCATCTGTCTTATAAACGCTCTTTAGGTACTGGAGTGTCCTATGAGCTCTCCCTGAAGCCGCCTTCTCTCCAATACGAACAGCTCCAACTCTCTCAGCTTTTCCTCATAGCAGTGCTGTTCCATCCCCCTAATCATCTTCATGGCACTTCACCTAAGTGTCTTCAGTCATTTGAACTTGTCCTTTCACTTTTCTAGATGTATTTGTTTTCTATTTTTTTTCCTTGGTTGATTTGATAATCAGAATTTTCGATGGGCTGCATATACCTTGTGCATTAAGCTTCTGTGACATGGAGCAACTGTAGGATTTCACCTTCTGGGAAATGAGATCTTGACAGCTACAAATCAAAGTCTCTTGGAGCATGATGTTTTCACGTCCTATGTATACTCTGTTGGGACAAAGGCATCCAGCTCCCAATGTCTGTCACACAGATGAGCTGATTTATGCGGTGAACAGTCAGGGGAATAAAATAACAAAATTCAGCTTCTAATGTTGTCTAAATACTCCAGCTATTAGAAAAATCCAGAAATGCTTCCAAAACTGCCTTTTCTGTATAGAAAACTGCAGCTTAGGTTTTTCTTTTCAAGACTTCCAACTCACTCAGACTTGGCAGCTTGGCCTATTTTTGTGAAAACTCTCTGGAGGTGTGAGTTTTCCAACACTCTGTTATTTGATCCTATAGGTATTGTCAATTAAGGAATATATTTTTTACCTAATCTTCCAGTAGCAACACTTAAAAAAAAAAAAAAAAGGAATATACATTCATGTGAAAAATAGACAATATTTTTTGCTTAGAATTGCACCCAGACCAATGTTAATGCATCAATTCTGCCTGCCCAGTCATCCCAATTTTCTTGTGTGTTTGATGTAGTCTGACAGCAGAGTCTTTTTCACTCTTCAAACATCAAAATTTGGACCATAATATCTAGCACATATCATTATTCTTTAGAATGTCACTCTATTCCACCCTCCTTCTTCTTGGCCACTAAATGATAGATTGAGCATTTTTATATACATAGGAAGTTTACAATATGATCTCAGTTCTCTATTACAGGAAATTTATTCTATATTATTTATAGCTTTTTTATTTGTCTCTTGTAATGTTGGCAAAACTTGAACTGGTAATAATGAATACTAGACAAAATCAGCCAATTGTCAAGGAATCACTCTGGAGAAAAGTAAATATGTGACATTTATGACTGGCTTGTACTGGTTGATTTTGTTGTGCTTTTCAAAATGCTTTGCTAGCACCGATGCAGTGATTCATTATCCTTTACATTGTCTTCTGTTTTGACTTTATATATAAAGCCTTTACCTTATTGGTACTGGTGCTGGCTTTCAAGACACACACATCTGTCCTCTGGGAATGGGCTTAGATTTAGAGCTATTAAACAGCTGTCAGTTGAGAATTATTTCTGTCAGCAAATCTCTTTTTCTACAGAAAGACCTTTAAAAAATATGAATGTCTGGTTCTTTGAATTCAATTTTCAATACTGTAAGACTGACCCATAAATACCAATCATGTATAATCTTGTTTTAGTTACAGATATTTCCACATTTCAGAAGCATTTATAGCAAGAAAAGTGCCTTTTAACCAAACTAATTGAATTGAGGCAGTATGGCATTGTGAATTGCTGGAAAACAGAGAAAACCCATCAATTTATGACTGGCAAAATATTTCAGAAAATTTATTGTCTGGTCTTTTTCTAATTTAAAAAATATTAACTCACATCAATCCATCAGAATGTTGTTCAAGTAAAGATATCCAAAGCAAAAATGGGTTTGTAGACTATCAACTCAATTTGATCCTTTAAAAGATGATTCATGTTCTAGCCCTAATTTATTTGAGTCTCTTAAATGAGTCTGAAGGATAAATTAATTAACCTGCTTTTCACTTACCTTTTTGTTAGTGGCATTTCTTACAGATGGACCCTCCCGCTCAAAAAAACCCCAAACGAACAAACCCCAAACAACCACAAAACAAACCCCCCCGCAGGAGGGAAGAATAATTCAGGACTTTAAATCATCTTTTGGCATGACCTACAATAGATACTATTCTGCCCACCACTTCCTTTAAATTACTGAGCTGTCAATCTTTCATGTTTCTGCCTGCGTAAAAATAATTGTAATTGAATGAAATGTGGGAAGAGTGAAACAGCAGTAGAATAATCCCATTCTCAGACTACTGCAGTTTTGTAGAGGGAAAACTGAATATTATGTTAGATGAATAGCACAAGCATGAGTTTTCTAGGTAGATTTTTAATGCACATAGAACCTCTCTGAAATACCTAGAAAAAACTGCATTTTTTTCTTCTCTAACACTCCACTCCTGGGATAGAACATTGCAAAATATTCAGGAGAAATGTTTGTTGTGTGTGATCATCAGCCTGGTCCTGAGCAGCAAAAAGCAGAGTCCTGAAAACTCCTGGGAGTCTGGGTGGGTGTGTGGTAAAATTAATTTCACAGACAAAGTAAGTTCTTTGTGTCCAGCAGACTGAGTCTGAACAGATACGCTCATGTCTCACTTTCATCTGTACTGAATTGTCCTCCAACATAAATATTACACCAAGATGTTAGCAATAGAAATTCACAGTGAATATCAATGCAATTACACATGCTTACTTCCTTTATTTTCACCTTTCTTGTTGTATGTCTGCTCTAACCAGACATTGTGCAGTAAATCAAGAATTCTGTGAAAAAACATTTATTTAATGAAATAGCCATTGAGTCTGAAATGTGTCTGTGCTGAAGCGGGAGGGCAGAAAGAGCTGGAAGGGTAAAGAAATTAATTAGATGGCAAATAAAATTGGCTCCTTAATGTAGAGGGAAGAATACAGTGCTTTCTTCCTTCACTTTATTGTATAAAAGTCATTGAATACATTTCCAAGCACTGGGGTTGAATAAATTAGTTATAAATAATTTGCATTCTGAATTTTTCTTCCTTCATTACCACTGAACTATCAACAAGAATTTTGTCTATTTCTTGCTCTTTTCAAGGGCAGCTGTCAAGGGAAACCATTTTGCCATGCAAAATGAGCAGGAATTGTGCTATATATCCTCGACACCAGCTACAATCTTCTTATCTGTTAGTAACCATAAACAGGCTGTGGAATATTTCTGTACAGTTTTCATAACTTAGGTCATTTGTTGAAAAACTTATTCAAATACATACCAATAACCTTTTAGCATCTCATTTTTGAGTGTACAAAATTCGCTGTGTGAGCAATTGATGAGTTCTGATTTCTCATATATATGTCATTATCCTCCAAATCATATGTGTAATGGGAATAACAGAGTTGATAAACTCGGGAATCCACTCTATTGTGGTTTGACCCCGGCCAGCAGCCAAGCCCAAGGCAGCCATTCATTCATCCCTCACCAGCAGGATTGGGGGAAGGGTAAAAGCTGGAAAACTAGTGGGTTGAGATAAAGACAGTTTAATAAGTAAAGCAGAATCCATGTACACATGCAAAGCAAAACAAGGAATTATTTCAGTGCTTCCCATGGCAGGCAGGTGTTCTGCCATCTCCAGGAGAGCAGGGCCCCATCATGTGTAATGGTTGCTGGAAGGACAAATGCCATCACTCCAAATGTTCCCTCTTCCTCCTTCTTCCCCACAGCTTTATTTACTGAGCACGATGCCATTTACAGAGTCTGGATGCTCTGGAATATCCCTTTGGCCGGTTGGGGTCACCTGTCCCAGCTGTGTCTCCTCCCAGCCTCCCATGCACCCCCAACTTCCTCACCAGCGTGGAAGTACAAAGAGCAGAGAAGGCCTTGGCTCTGTGTAAGCCCTGCTCAGCAACAACAAAAGCATCTCTGTGTAATCAACCCTGTGTTCAGCATAAGTACAAAACACAGCCCCACATCAGCCACTGCGGAGAAAATTAACTCTACCCCAGCCAAAAGTGGCATAATCGGGCATTGAAAAGTAGATGCTAATCTAAAAGTGTGTGTGTTGGTCTGCAGAACAAGGAGAATGATTCTGTAAGTTTGCAGTTATAGCAAACTGGTATATAACAAACTCCATAAATGTGATTATTAGAATAATTTAAAAATTTCTTAAATTTTGCCTAAAAGCAATTTTTTGGGTTTTAGTTTCCAGGGCAGTAAAATGACAAAGTGTGGTCTATACCCCAAACGAAAATATTGAATGAAATTGTCAATTTTTTGTGTGGTTAGAAAAGAAATAATTGATATATTCAAACTTTACTAATTTTTTTCCTTCAAACATAAAGTAAAAATTTTGAGTAATTCTACATGTAAAACACTGTAATTGAGTTTCAGAAGAAATCCACAATAAAAAAAAAAGGAAAAATTAAGTGGGCTTTTTTTGTTAAGACTGTTTACATAAAATTATTTACTTCAATTATTTTTTTTTTGGACCTTTCTTTTTAAGAAATAAAACTAAGTTTTATTCTGGTTTTTTAACTGCTCTGAAGTAAAGACAACAGACAAATCCACCAGCTGGCTATCCTTTTCTTGGATATACTGTCCATTTTCTATGTAATTTCAGTTTCAAGTGTTTTGATATCGGACAATCTTAGTGGAGAAATTTATACATATAGTCTATTCTATATGTTAAACGACACAAGAGATTGGTGTCATTTTCTTGTAATTTTGAGTTATAGTAACTTTTTGTGCAGGGTTTAGTGAGAGGAAAGGAAGACTGCAGCTTTTAAATACGAACAGGTTGCCTGTGTTCATGCTACCCGAGAGGCCTGTGCATTCAGAATGTAAATTTTTGGGGGTAAGTCAAAGTCTGCCAAGAACATTGCACATTCAGATGGGAGTTGACTCATAATCTGGAATGTGGAAACATAACACACAGTTATTTGGATAGGGTGAATATTATTTTGGGACTGGTGTGCACAGCAAACTCTTAAAGGACTAAAATAGCAAGAAGTGGTTAACCAGAGGAAAACTGTTGAAAGTCTGTGTGTTTTCCCCTTAGCACCAACAGCTCCACAAATGCTTATCTAAAACCCCTTGTTGTCTGTATTGTTCCACCATAGTTTTGGAATAAAAAAGACTGCTGAAGTCAAGGACTTACAGACTGCAGTGGGAAGAGGACAGTCAAAAAATGGTTACATGGCTGCATTAATACCACTTGGTGTTCCAAGCAATCACTCTGGGGTTCAGACTGGAATTAGACATGCTTTCTGGATCATATGGCAGGACAATTTTTCTGGTCTGACAACCATTCTTTCTGGAAATGGAATGTATTTGATATTTTTAAAAAAGTGTTTCTGTACTTCTGTGAAGGTAATCCTGACTCTAGCAACAAATAAGAAATGACCACATATTGCTATTTTAGAAAAGAAGATGCAGAAAAGATGGTTTCCAGTGCATACATATCTGCTAGCCCACAAACATGATAGTCTGAACATTGGAAAGAAAAAAATTATTTTGTGACTCAATAAAAATAGTTTACATCCCTTGCTATTTATAAACTAGACATCCTGATTCAGTAGGTTGACTTACTGTGTCAGCAAGTACAGGGTGCACACTAATAAATGAGGAGAGAATGTCAACTGTGTTGGCAGGAAATGGCCAGTCCTACAGCTGACAGCCAGCGTTGGCAAGGAATATATGTAATGGTTTGGTACTGCAAGCTGTTTGTAGTTAGCATTACCAAAGCTGCCAGCCAATTGCCTCATAAGGTCTGCTGACAGGCAGTAATCTAATCTGGCCTCCCATTTGTTCTTTGTTTTTATCTGCTAAACACAACTTCATCTTTCCCGTGGTTGACTTGTGTGCTATTTAAAATCTGAACATTGCATTCAATCTTGTGGACACAAGAACAGCAGAGGTGTTATAATCAAAATCACATAGAACTGGGCTTCTGGAAACAGTTTTTCATGAAGATGTGCTTGGATTTCAAAATAAACTTAGTATAAAACTGGAAAGAAATGTGCATGATTTCCGTTATTTTCTCTATATATGTCCTCTTTCAAGCTGAAGTTTAAAAGTAGAGATGTATTCCATGATAAGGAATTCTAAATAGATATTAGGGACAGACTGGAGGGGGAATTGCAGGTACAGTGGAAAACAGATTCAAGGTTGCTGTCTTGACTAAAGCACAGAAATAAATATTATGCATTGTGCTTGAAAAAAGTAACTTATATGTAAAATAAATAATGTTATACAAGGTATGTTCAGATTTTCTGGTTTTATTTCAAGTTATGTGTTGAATATCTGTTGGCTTAAGATTCATCGCCGAGGAGTCAGTGTGTTCTGATGGCTTCGATTGACTTGAAAATTATTATTTCTGGTACAAAAGTACTAATCTAGTATGTCTGTTCATATAAAGTCAGGATATTCTAGTGGGAAGAGCGTTAAACTGGTGTAATTTCTTTTCTCCTCCCAGAAGCTCCCTGTGTGCTGAAGACATGTTTGATTAGGACTAGATCAAGAAAAGTGTTGCATATCAAAAGGTGTTTCTAATAAACATTAACTGCCTCTGCCTAGCAATTCATTTCTCAAAGCAGCCAGTTTAGTGGAGCCAAGCCTTGCAACAGCCAGTATTTTCAGATGTGAATTTCCACTGACACGGTGCTGTGTGCCCAGATGTGACTTGCTCCGGTCAGCGAGTAGCAGCTTGGCATTCATGGCAGCATCCTGCTGGTGCTACAGACCAGGTGCTGAATAACTCTTCCATGCAAAATGAAATGAACCTCTCTGGTTTGTTGTGCTCACCTCTAGCCAAATTATGTGTGTGAGGAAGAAGTAATGCCAGGAGAGGCAGGGTCATTTCTGTTCCGTGGAGAAGGCAGCTGACTCTGGGTTTTCTCTGAGGGCTTCACCTCCCTCTGGTGTGGAGCTATGAGACCCACACTGAAGTGCTCTTTGGAAACCTTGCTTGGGGCCATGCCTTCCTTCCCCCCTGGTCTTCCTGCCTCTCCTTCGTAACAACATGAAATCAAGGGATAGAAATGTTCTGTCTTAAATGAGATCTTGTGAAAACAAAAATTGTGAAACATTCATCTCTTTAACAGTAGATTCCTACCTGCCAAAATGTACCTGGGTTTTCATTGTCTACATTTCTCAAGGCAGGCAGGACAAGTTTTATTGTCTTGAAGGAACACAGATGATAAAGGTGTTCAAGCTTTGGAATTGTTTTTTCTACAGTGTCAGGGTGTTACTAAAAAATAAGAAACTGTTACCCAGAATCAGCAATTTTTAAAGCACTGCTGGTAGCACAGCTTATGACGAGGTTCTTTTTCTTGACCTGGAAATATTAAGAATCAGTTGTGTGAAGCCTCTGGGCATCAAGGAAAAAGTCTTTTTCTGACAGCACAGATCCTCAGAGAACAAAAATACATTTGCCAAAATCTCATTATTGTATAAAGATAAAATGGTGTGCCAAAATTCGTCTCTACAATAAAAATTACCAACAATTTATATATAAGAATATAGTTTACATATATCATATATTATACACATATATAACATATTTTTATATTATCTATGCATCAGAATGTAAATTATATAACAACCTAATTTTAACAAGTAAAATAAAATGAAACATTACCAGTGTGATTCATTATCTGTTGCCGATCTATTATTATTGATTATTTAGTAGGAAAATATGAAACAATTTAATGCAAATTGCAAACCAATACCCACATTTTTTTTCCTTTAATTATTTCATGTCAGGCGTCACATGGACATTTAAGGATCTAAGCAGATATTCAGAATGAAATGCTGAAGAAGAAAGTGCAGTCAGCTCTAGATAAAAGTAAAGCTTTTCTACTCACTGATGGGAAAAGAAGTTTAAGTGGGAATTGATGCTTGAGAGAGGAGAGAAAAAATTAGGCCAACTAGGTGTGTTGTCATGGATTTACTAACTGTATTGTGCAAAATGGGTAAGGACAGTCTCACCCAGAATTAAAAAGTAATTTTTACTCAAAGTCCATTAGAAATCTCCTGTTTCGTAATTTTCTTACAGTACTGGGAAAATAATTAGATTGACAGTTGACAATACTATTTGACGTATTTAAATGATTTCTTCTTTTTGCTACAGCTTTTCTGTTTTCATTCCTAATACTGGTGGTGTTTGATCCCTCTTGAAAGGACAAGATGTATCTCCCCTCTTCAATGAAGTGCCTGCAACTTCTGCTGCTTTCATAGCACCTGCTGAAGTCTTTCCTTGACTCTCTATTCTAATAGTCTCTCTGTTCCACAAGATCTCGAGCAAATCAGGCATTGATAAGGAGATTTGCCTGCAACAGACAGAGTTCCACTTTTTAGGAGCCTCTCAAAATAAATCAAATCTTCTTTTGTGTAATCTGAAACATATGTTTCCCTGTAGGAACTACTTCTTTTCGGAATTCATTCCTCTGTTCATAGCTCAAAGGGGAAAGCATACGTGCCAGGCCCAAAAATCACCTAAGCCCAAAAGGATTTGCCCATGCTACAGGTCTATTGTTCAAAGTACATTAGAACTTTGCAGCAGTAAAATACCAGAAAAGGCAACTAAGATGAATGCCTGTAGGTTTTTCCTCCAATCAATAAAAATATCAACAGTAAAAAAGTATGTGTTTGATTGGAGAAATATTGGGGGGGGTTATCAGTTAAAGAAGCACTACAAGAGCATTTTAAGATTCTGTCAGTTTTCCTGGCTAAAAAGGAATTCCAAATCAACACATCTGTTTTCGCTTAATGTTTGTAATCATAAGCCTTTTTGAGAAATGTCAGAATTCTCTCTTGAATGTGATGTGTCCATGAGCGATCAGAATTCTACATGGAAAACAAGACGGAGAAAGGGCAGAGAGGAAAGGAAGAAAAGTCTACCAAAACAAAATTGTATTTTCTTTACTTTTCATTTGAGATTATAGAGCATAGTCTACCACAGCTATGAAATTGACATGATGTAAAACCTCACTGGGAAAGACATTTTTAGGATGGAGTTTTCCAACAAATAGGCTTGAAAAGAAACAGCACATTGTTTTTCCCATAATTCATGCTCAAAGGAAAAAATCACACCCCACATCAGTCAAAATGCAATTGTTCAGGAAAATTAATTATAAATTTCAAGGGAATAAGTTTTTCTTTGCCATTAGAAGAAGAACAAGATAGGTTAGATCTAAAACAAATTGAGTAATTCTTTCAAGTAGTGCAGGACAATACTTATATTTGGGCCTTGACTGCAGCAAGATGTTATTTGTAATCTTGTAAAGATTTTTATATTTTTTATTTTGATGATGATGATGGAGTCATTCTCCAAAATGCCACTACAAATCTAGGCTCCAGTAGAACGCAATAGGTTCGGGGAAGTTACTCAGATTAGAAATGTGTTGAATGTAATTGATCTCTATTTGATGACCACTCTAGGGATAGTGGAATTAATACTAGTGGCCTCAGCCCTTAATAGTTCACCTCATTCTTCTGAATTATTCTTTGCATAGTATTAATATCACTCTTTTAGTTTTAGTTTCCATGCAATTAAGTGTCTACAAATTTTTACATACTGTATTGAAATTTGTTTCTGCAGAGAGAGATTTGAATTTGATTTTTAAAGTGATCAAAATTCACTTGTGTCTCACCTTGTAAGTGAAAAATTGAGTGCTTACGGGTTTTAAGCTTCTCAAAGTCTCAAATGGCTAATCATTTAAAGGAAGTTTTCAAAATACTTCAAATTGCAAAGCACATTGTGGCAGACTGTGATAAGTTTCAGAAAGTGATGCAAATTCCCCACTCAGCATGCGATTTTCACCTTCTATTTGTCTATCACTTTGTTCAGCATCTGTTGCTAGCTTCCACACTGAGAGAGAACTTCGAGCTCAAAGTTCTGCTTTAACTTGTGATCTCCTTCAACCTTAGGTATTGAAGCATATAATCTATAAATGAAGAATGAGTTGAGAGGCCTGGGAGCAGGTTTCAGTTTTTCAAGAAGAATTCAGCAATTGAGACTGAAGACTTTGTCGTGGTTCCACCAAAAATCCCCTTCCCTTCCCTTCCCTTCCCTTCACTAG